>VWZI01012835.1:1441107-1451645 GCA_013396835.1 Psilopogon haemacephalus | reverse complement strand
CAGCCTTCTTACTGAAGGTTGAACATGCAGGAATATTATTTCTTTATCAAAAAACTGGAAGTGTGAATTAAAGGTATTACACAAGAAGGCTGAGCACTCCCTTCTGGGGGGTAGGGGCGGAAAGGTTGAACAACTTCTGCCTTTTATTTTCATCTTGGCTCAAATTAGGTAAAAACCAAAGGGAGGTATTATTAGAAGTTCTGCCTGGTTTTAGGCTAATGTGTTTGCTTACCTGTTAGAAAAGTTGCCTTTGAGTGACACACTGGCTGTCTGCTCTTCCTGCAAAGTCAGAAGTAGTTTGTCCCCTGGGCAGACTAGGGTAGGCACCCCAAATAGTCTGAAATCCATTTAAGTTGCTATTTTGAAGACAGTTAACTGGAATCAGACTGTAGAGACAATGGTGAGAGGTTGCCCAGGGAAGGATAAGGGATCTGTGTCACTGGAGATATTTAAAAGCTGCTGAGAAGTAGTCTTAGGCAGCTGGCCCTAGGTGGCCATTCTTGAGAAGGCAGGGTTGGGCCAGATGACCTCCAGAGGTCCCTTTCAACTTCAGCCCTTCTGCAATTGAGCTGCCACATGCACTGATGTAGATGATTCCACTGCTTTTTCTTTTCTTTCCCCTCCCCCTTTCTTTCTGAGTTCAAAAGTTTAAATTTGAAAATTGGTGCTATGAATAGCTCAACCCCTGAGGTTTCAAGTGTGGGTGTTTTAATGCTAGGACCTGGCTCTGTCAAAGGCTTTTAATTTTGCTTCTGGGTTGGAGGTCTGATTTTTGCTTTAATTTAATCAAAGGAAAGAGGAAAATCTGAGATACAAAATTAAAGTGAGAAGGGAGCTGAAAGATAAAACAGCTCTTCCTCTCCAAAGCTGAGAGGATGTCCTCATTCCTCCACAGATCCAAAGCCCAAATGTGAACCTAAACTAGGTGCATACGAAGCCCATCTAAATTTTACAGTCTTTGGGTTTAGCTCCACTTCAGAGATGTGTTTAAATTAATTCAAGTGTTGGCATTTAATCAAATCTGGTCCTCTGTACTCAACTTTTCTTTATTTTTTTTCCCCCACTGAGGAGATTCATTTCCTGAAGCAAGGTTGATTTCTGAAGGAGCTGTTGCTTTAAGAAGTGCCCACAGGTGACAGCACTGCCTACAGCAATGTGCCCTGGGGGCCAAGAGGGCAAATGGGATCCTGGGCTGTATTAGGAAGAGTGTGTCCAGCAGATCCAGGGAAGTTCTCCTCTCCCTCCACTCTGCCCTGGTGAGACCTCATCTTGAGTACTACCTTCAGTTTTGGGCTCCCCAGTTTAAAAGGGACAGGGATCTGCTGGAGAAGGTCCAGCTGAGGGCTACGAGGATGCTGAGGGGACTGCAGCACTGCCTGATGAGGAGAGGCTGAGGGACCTGGGGCTGCTTAGTCTGGAAAAGACTGAGAGGGGATCTAATGAATGTTTGTAAATCTCTGAGGGCTGAGGGTCAGGAGTGGGGGGACAGGCTCTGCTCACTTGATGCCTGGGATAGGACATGGAGCAATGGATGGAAGCTGCAGCACAGGAGGTTCCAGCTCAACACAAGGGAGAACTTTTTTACTGTAAGGGTCCCAGAGCACTGGCACAGGCTGCCCATAGAGGTTGTGGAGCATCCTTCTCTGGAGTGTTTCCAAGCCTGTGTGGATGTGTTCCTGTGTGCCCTGAGCTAGATTGTCTGGTCCTGCTGTAGCAGGGGGGTTGGACTGGATGATCTCTTAGGGTCCCTTCCAACCCCTGACATCCTGTGAGCCTGTGAAGGGTAGAATTGGCCTCAGATCAAAAGCTCAGTGCCCTGCTATGTTATTGGCAGGACTGATTTTTGTTAGTACAGAGCCTGGTAAACATCAATGGCATGAACTACTCACTGGCCAAAGGCACATAATGACTAAGTGCCAGTTACTATTTTTAGTTAAGGCTTTCCAATAGGGAGTCAAAGGTTTAGAAAGCTATAGTGCAGGTACCAGCCTGGTGAATGGATTGAATGCCTCTCAGCTGGCTCAGGCAGTGATCAAGGAGTCGAATGATGGAGGAGTACACCCATCTTGACATAGAGGAAGCTGAGGCAGCAATGCCAGGTGTGGTCGATGCAGTTCTAGCCCAAGTTGTGTTTTTCTGGAAGTGCTCCAGTTCCGTGTCCTGTCGCTTAGTCTTGTACCCTTCAAGAGAGTTGTGTGCAACAGCTACATGTCTCAAGCAGGGCATCCCCACTCTGACCTTCAGTAGTCAGTAAGCTCGTGGCATCTGACAGTGTGCTTCAACCTGCTTTGCACTGCTGCCATTCTCAGCTCATTTAGTTCTGATTTAATTCTGTCTGCGTGAGCTTTGGCAGCCAGTGGACTGGTTCTTGTGTTTCAGGAGAAGCTTGTAGACTGACTGTTCAGCTTTTGGGGGTATTTTGGTGCACATTAGGAAATCTAAGAGTGTGACAAAAGAAGTGTTTTGCTAAGAATGCAAATGTTTCAGGAGCTCAGCTGCAGGTTTCCTGATGTAAGCTTCACTTACGGATGTCCTTAGCCCTCACTGAGGCTTGAATTTAGAGAGAGATTTTCTCTATGGGATAAGAGAGAAGAAACAACCTAAAGCAATCCCATGAATGAGAAGTGAGGAACAAGGATGGCAGGCTGGTCTTTAATGCTGTTTCGTGTATCCCAAATGGATTGCAGTCTTCCAAGGCCAATTTGTTGCATTTTAACAGTCACAGCGCAGTGTGCTGACAGATGAGCAGAGATGATTGGCAGTGGTTCTAGAGAGTCAGGGGGAAACTGAGTAAATTTGTAAAAAGGCAGAAAATTATTCTCATCAAATGCATTCATAAAGAATATGTTATTATGAGAAGCATTTGCCTGGGACAACTACCAAGCTAAATTAGAGAGACCAAATTGCAGTTACTTTATGCAAGGCAAAAGCGATCTGGGACTCGCCAAACCAAATGTATCTGGCGTTGGACCAGGAGAAGCTATCTGCAGCCTCTTTCAGATATCTGCAGCCTCTTTCAGACTGGAGAATTCAAGGAAAATAGAGTTGTTATTATCTCCAGTCTATGAAGTTTACGGGTATGGCTCAAAGCAATCTCTCTTCTGTGCCTGTCATTAATGTGATGGGAGCTGTTAACATCTCCTGGAGCACTTTGAGATGCCAATGCTCATTCACTTTGCTAACAAAAGCAAGTTTTTGGAAGTTAACAATTCGTCCCTAGACAGGCTGTCCTTTCTCCCCGTTCTCATTCCTCAGTCCTTCCTCTGGCAGACCCTAATGTCACCCCTGAGCAATGATGTCAGAGAGGTTGATAGCAGATATGAAGTGCTTATCTCCACCTGAGGTCAGCAGTACAGAAGGTACCAACACTTGCTGTGCACCACGCCTGTCAGGTTGCCTTTGCTTTTACCTTTTAAGATGTCTCTAGTGCTAACAGCTCATCTGCCCCATCCTTTTCCACCTGAGGGACATGCTGACATCATGTTAGCAGAGAGGTGAGTCACTGTCCCCCCTTGCACAGAGCAGACAGGCACCCAGGACATGTCTCAGCAAGGCAGATGTAAAGGCCAGAGACAGGCTCTGCTTTGCACTCGTGTGGCTCCTAGGAGCTCGAAAGTGGGAATGAGGAGCAGGCTCCAGAGTCTGGTGATGGAAGTCTGTTATTTGCATAAGCTCTCCTCACACATCTTTGAGTACAGACCTGGCTGCATTTTGCCATCCTTTCAGCCTCCTGCTTTACTCCTGCTATGCTCTGCTTGGCTGTGGAGCCTTCTCACCAGCTCCTCAAGAAACAGTTTAGCCTGAGCAGTTGGTCTTTGACCAGCATCACTGAAGTTCTAGAGGAGCTTTCCAGCAACAAACAAGAATTCCTAAGCCACTCTGGTGGTTGTAGTCTTTGCCATCCCAGTTAAAGAGTGTTTGAAACCCCTCTGTAAAGCACAGCCTGTGCAGTGTTGCACAGTGCCACTGGTCCCTGCCATATCAGTCTGCTCTGGTTTCTCTGAAGGTTTTGCACAATTTCCATCCCTCATCACCACGACACAAGAGAGAGCCTGGGGTTTTCCTTGCGGAAAGGAATTCTCCTCCACACATGAAGTCATCAGCTTCTTGCCTAGAGAAGCCCTCCTCAAAGTTGGCAATACCCTTTGTAAAAATGGTGCAAAGTGTGGGTTTATGGAGATGAGATTAGTGGTTAATGTATCTGGGATGCTTTTAATACACTTTAAAATCCTATCTTCTCCCTCTTGCAGCAGCCAGTCTATTCATTTATCAGACCTAATTCTTCACGCACAGAGTTCATCTTTACAGCAAGATAGCAGCTGCTGAGTGCGAGTTTCTCTAGAAGATGTTTCAGTTTCTCCATGCTTATCTATTTTCTTCTGTGAGAGAGTTAACAGAGGGGTTTTATCTTCTCGCTATTGTCACATCTGAGATCTCAGCTGGCTTGAGGTTCGATGTAACCTCTAAGAAATATGTGAAGGACAACCTCGAAATTTGCTACTGAGGAGCCATCAGAGAAATTTAAAAATCATGCATCGTTTGAGTGTCTCATTGCAAAGAGCATTATGGTCCCACTGCCTCTTTTCTCTGAGAGCAATTCATCTCTAAGCATTACAAAAGCCCGAGGGAACAAAACCGAGAGGTCAAACTCCAATCGATTCAAACAATTTAAAGGCTGTTCAGGTTTCTATGAAATTGGTTTATTTCCCTCCAAAGTAAAGGTGCCACTCTGGACCTGCCATAAAAACTCACATTAGGTGACTGTGCAAGGGGATCAACCCACCCTTGAACTCCATCATTATAATTTTGGGGCAAGCAGCTGACCTCCAAGTGGTCATCGTTGGGGCAACTCAAATATTAGTAATTAAGACCACAAAGAGATAATATTAGTGCCAAACACACACTGAAGACTTGTGTGGCTGCATCTATTCTATCCTCCATGCCTGTACTTCTATATTCATCATTGGGGTAACTCAAATATTAGTAATTAAGACCACAAAGAGATAATACTAGTGCCAAGCACACACTGAAGACTTGTGTGGCTGCATCTACTCAATACTCTATACTCCATGCCTATACTTCTGTCTTCAAAGGAGGTTGATGCTGCATGGGTTAAGAAATTAAATGTGAGAGCAGCTCCAAATGAAATGCAACCTCCAAACTGAGTAGCTCCTGCCATGTTGCCAGCCTTACAGTGCAGGAAGAGCAGTGGGGAGTAGGTATTTACACATCCACATTAATAAGAGTGTCCTAATGATGGAATTAGCTTTTATGTGTGAGATTTTGCCACAATCCTGTGTATCTGCCATTAGCAGATTATCTATAAAGTGCTAAAAAAGAGGGGTTATAAAAGAGTCTATCATGACCAGTCAAGCAAGGACTCTTTTGGGTCTCTCTGATGTACAAGGACTCTCTCTCTGCACAGTTCTGGAGCCCCCAACACAAGAAGGACATGGAACTGTTGGAGCCAGTCCTGAGGAGGCCACCAGGATGCTGAGAGGGCTGCAGCAGCTCTGCTGTGAGGATAGGCTAAAAGAGTTGGGGCTCTGCAGCCTGGAGAAGAGAAGGCTTCCAGGAGACCTTGGAGTAGCCTTCCAGTGTCTGAAGGGAGCTACAGGAGGGCTGGGGAGGAATTATTGACAAGGTCTAGTAATGACAGGATGAGGAGGAATGGGTTTAAACTGGCCGAGGGCAGGTTTGAACTGGATGTTAGGAGGAAGTTGTTTGCAGTGAGGGTGGTGAGACACTGGCACAGGTTGCCCGGGGAGGTTATGGATCACAGAATCACCAAATGTGATCCTCCCTGGAGGTGTTCAGGGCCAGGTTGGATGAGGCCTTGAGCGACCTGTTCTAGAGGGAGGTGTCCCTGCCTATGTTGAGGGGTTGGAACTGCATGACCTTTGAGGCCCCTTCCAACCTAACCCATTCTGTGATTCTGTATCTTGTAAGCATTGGTCAGAAGTTTATCCTGAAATATGATTTGTGGATGTTGAGATGTGATTTCTTTCTTTTTCCAGATCTTCTCTTTTTTTTTGGGTTTTGTTTTTGGGGTTTTTTTGGCAGCTCAGAGTCTGTCTGATGTGAGCTGTTTTGTCCCAGCGTGGAAAGAGATTATTTTTGCTCAACAAGTGCACCTTTAAATAGGACAGGCTATTTTGAGAAATGGGAGTTGGGACTGTTTTAAAACCGTAATTATGGCTGCCTTTAAAGATGATGACCAAAAATGTAGCTGATGAGCAAAACGAGACCACATGATTAATTTTTCCATATGATGTGTTTGATTGTGACAGCTCCCCTGTTCCCCACAGCTTCCTATGTGAAATGAAAACCAGAGAGAGGGCACTTTATCCACCACAGCTGATTAAATATGGTCTTCTAGCCAGCACTGAGAATATGTGGAAAAAAGGATACCCATAAAAAATGGAGAAGAAAAAAAAAAAAAAAAAAGGAAAATGTCAGGCTATAAATTACTTACAAAAATAATTTTTCAGTGGGCTCCTTAAATTGTCAATACCAGAATGCAGGAACTAGAACTGCACTCCTGCTGTTTTTCTGTCTCCATTAAGGAGTCCAAATCCATTAAGGATAACTAGGGAGATCCTGTATTTCATACAATCATAGAATGGTTTAGGTTGGAAGGGACCTCAAAGATCATCCAGTTCCAACCCCCCTGTGCCATAGGCAGGGACACCTCTCACTAGAACAGGTCGCCCAAGGACACATCCAACCTGGCCTTGAACACCTCCAGGGAGCCACAACCTCCCTGGGCAACCTGTGCCAGTGTCTCACCACCCTCACTGCAAAGAACTTCTTCCTAACATCCAGTTTCAATCTCCCCTCTGCCACTTTAAACCCATTATCCCTCCTCCTATCATTACAAGCCCTTACCAATAGCACCTCCCCAGCCTTCCTGTAGCCCCCTTCAGATGCTGGGAGGCCACTCCAAGGTCTCCTGGAAGCCTTCTCCAGGCTGCAGAGCCCCAACTCTTTCAGCCTATCCTCATAGCAGAGCTGCTGCAGCCCTCTGAGCATCTTGGTGGCCTCCTCTGGACTGGCTTCAACAGTTCCATGTCCTTCTTGTGTTGGGGGCTCCAGAACTGCACACAGTGCTCCAGGTGAGTACAGATGAGAAAGGCTTTTTTTTGTCATGTTTCAAAGTTGCTTTGAATGATTGCTCCTGCTTGATCTTTGTTGGTCCATGGGTGGTCCATGGACCTTGTTGGTCCATGGCTGACTAGAGAGGTAGGCTGAAACTGCAGCATCATTTTTAGTGGCAAGAGTGCATGTTTTTACTGGCAAGAGACATTTTTTACTTTTTCAGAGCAGGCATTCTTGCTGTACCTTTGCTGTACACATGGATTTTTATTTCACACAACGGTGCTAAAGTTGCTGAGAAGGGCCCAGTGGTGCCTGCTGTTGTGAATTTACTACCTGGGATGTGTCTGCTCCTGCCCTTTAGGTATTGAAACTTTTGCCAGGAAGTACTTAGACTTTTTTTCACCTTGAGGAAGCACATTTTAATCACTCTGTCAGATCCCATCATCTGGACAGTCTGTCGCCAGTGATTTAAGACTTCTCCATCTCCAGGCCATGTGCACTCTGAGAAGGGCTTGGGAGCCCACTGGCCTGCTTAAAGTTTGATGGACATGTTTGTGAGGCTTTTCCATCTGATAAATGAAAAAAAGAAGCACTTCTGGGGAGAAGGCTGTGCCTTGGCAAAGCTTCCAAATGAGAAGAAACATCTTTGCTTTAATGTTGTCAGAAGACAGGTCTGCTCTTTTTGCAANGAAGCTCAGTTAGAGGAAAAATATTTGGGGGCTGTTTTCTGGGGATGAGGAAGATGGAGGTGGGAAAGAAGCCCACATTTCAGCTACTGAAAATGTTAGAAGATTGATGTCACTCTTGATGATTTAGGTCAGCAGAAGTTTCTGAAATGTGGAAATTTTGTCATGATAGGAAAAAGGTTTTTCCAGTCCTGCTGTAGGTGTGTGTGGGTTGCCTAGAAGACGTTAGTTTTCAGTAGGGTTTGCTTTGAAAATGGCAGAAAACCCTGACTTTTAAGAATTCCCACGCTGGGATATTAAAAAAAAAAAAAAAAAAAAAAAACCACCAAAATCAAACCAGGGGTATCTGAGCTGCTTTTAAAACTCCTCCATTTCTTCTGTTGCTGCCTTTGCACAGAAAAGAAAGTCTGCAGTCTGAAAGGCTACTTCTAAGAAGTGCTGCTGAGGCGGAGTTCAGAACTGTTATTCTAAGACATCAGAGCCTGGTTCCAGCATGAGGGTTTTGTTTCAGGATGTGCTGAACGTTCACCTCCGAAGAGCTGCCTCTGGCAGAAGCCATTACAGAAATGCAGAACATGCTCTGCTGGGCTATAGTGGAAATGAGGGGAGCCTGCTGCCACGTGCATGTTTTGAAGATGATTCTTTCCATTTGCTGCTGTTGGAAGATGCTGACTGTGGTTGCTGCTCTCAGCAAAGAACCACTGAAATGCTCATGAGTTTTTGGGCACAGATAAAGCTGATCTGACACAACTGCATGTTGTGCAGTAGTAGTCCCTTCTGACACCACCTCCAGAGAGCTGGCTGAAGGTGAGGAGCAGGCTCAACATCTCAGATTATTGCCAATTTCATTAATCACTTGATTTTCTGTCTCTTCTGTGAGGAGAGACTGAGGGAGTTGGGGCCAGCAGGTCAAGGGAGGTGATTCTCCCCCTCTACTTCACCCTAATGAGACCCCACCTGGAGTACTGTGTCCAGTTCTGGAGCTCCTATTACATGAGGGATGTGGACATGCTGGAGTGTGTCCAGAGAAGGGTCACGAGGATGATCAGAGGGCTGCAGCACCTCTGCTATGAGGACACGCTGAAAGAGTTGGGGCTGTTCAGTCTGGAGAGGAGAAGGTTCTGAGGTGACCTTATTGTGGCCTTTCAGTACCTTAAGGTGGCTACAAGAAAGCTGGGGAGGGACTTTTTAGGATAGGATGGAACAAAGCTAGAAATGGGTAGATTCAGATTGGATGTTAGGAAGAAGTTCTTCACCATGAGAGTGGTGAGACACTGGAATGGGTTGCCCCAGGAAGGTGGTGGAAGCCTCATCCCTGGAGGTGTTTAAGGCCAGGCTAGATGAGGCTCTAGACAGCCTGATCTAGTGTGAAGTGTCCCTGCCCATAGCAGGGGGATTGGAACTGGATGATCCTTGTGGTCCCTTCCAACCCTGACTGATTCTATGATTCTGTGATTTGAGAGCAGGACTGATCCTAGCTCTCTTTTGGAAAAGGGAGACAATGTTTACCCAGCCAGTTCCAAAGGAGGTGGAGACCAACATGCTGCAAATGCTTGGCTCACTCTGTGCTGGAGCTGCTTTGGCATCCATGAGCTTGCAGTGTTTAGACCAGTGGCTAGAACTGGTGTGTCCATTAGCAGAGGCTGTGAAATTGTTAGCAGAGACTAGTTATTGGGAAGCAAATCCCTCAGACACTCAAGTCCTCTTTCCAGTATTCATCTTCTTGTGTACCTCATCTCTCCAGCTGTTTGAATCAAAGGTGTATTTGATGGGGAAAAAAAAATAGTTGCAACAGAGTCTGAAACATTTATTTTTTCTCTCTTACTAAGCACCAAGGTGCCTAAAGTGTGAAATTCTCAGCAGGACACAATGTTCTTAAGGATCATGATCTTTCTTCCCAGTTTTAAGTTTTCTAAGAGAGTTAACTGTCTCTTCAGCTATGCCCTTAAAAAGATCATTTTTATTTTTACCTGCTGAGTTTGCTTTTACTGAGCCCATTTGTACCAAATTAAATAACACTCTGCAGCTGGCTTAGTGTACAAAATAATGTCCTACATTAACTTGTGAAGCTACGTTTGGCTTTTTTTGACCGAAACAATAAATAATCTCTAGTGTTAGTTACTGCCTTTTCCTGACACTCCTAAAAGCATGCATAGGAACAGCTACAAAGCACTGGAATTTCATCAGCATTTTGGGCATGAATCATTCTATTCATTAGTTAGCAAACATGCTCTCAGAAAATAGGATGGCTGAAGGCAACTGGGGATGCTTGTCAATCTGCACAGCACTAAGCCCATGAAGAGTGAAGAGCCTCCCTGGAATTGGTGTGAACATTTGAGATGCTGCAGCTACCCTCTTCAGGGGGCTCACCTGAACATTAAATCCCATGAGGTTCTGAGCTCTGGCATGCACTCAGCAGGGCATGGTGCTATTGGAAATAGGTCTCACCTGCAGAGCTGGTGTCAGCAATCTCTCTATTTATATTGCCAGCACTCAGGAATTGCTTAGCCCAGCAGTCCAGCCAGCTCTACATTTTGCTTCAGTGCTGAGCAGACTTGCTCTGTCTATCTATCTGTCTGTCTGTGTCTGTCTGTCTATCTATGTCTGTCTGTCTATCTATGTCTGTCTGTCTATCTGTCTGTCTGTCTGTCTGTCTGTCTATCTACCTACCTACCTGTCTGTCTATTTACATGTCTATCTACCTGTCTGTCAATCTATCTGTCTGTCTACTTACCTATCTACCCACCCACCCAC
>VWZI01012835.1:1424963-1437705 GCA_013396835.1 Psilopogon haemacephalus | reverse complement strand
GAGGAGTTCACTCTGTACTTAACAGTGCACCAAAAGGGTGTGCAGATGCAGAGCCAGGACCATGCTCCACTGAACAGCAACTAATCCTTCTGAAGTGAAACAGGAGACCTTGTCTGGCCTGAAAAGAAATGACCCACAGTTGAGCAGCTGTAGCATTCATCTGGCACATGGAGAAAGGGTGACACATTGATGTGTGCCTGGTAATACATGGCTGGCTGGCTGCCTCCTCTCACCATATGCAGTACCATCCAGTTGTCTTCTGCTGGGCTTGGAAATTCCAGCCTTATCCGGAGAAACATCCCTCACTGATGTTAAAAGTTAAGTGTTCCCAGAAAAGAACAAGTCAGCTGGGCTAAACTGTCATCTTCATAGGAGGCAAAATGACCTTCAGTATTTCCTGTTTCCTTTTTTCCTACCTCCTCTTCAGCAGGTTTTATTTCTTTAAAGAGCAAAATGAGGCTAAGGAGTAGGGGACAGAAGTGAGTGAAGGTAAATGTAAAGCAGCACAGACGATTGCAGATGGGGTGGTCACACCACAGTGCAAATTCATGCTGGCTGCTGAGCACCAAAGATCCTGGCTGACAGGATGAGCATTATCTGGCCTGAGGCTGCTGCTGCTGCCTTTTATTGTGTTTTCTTCAAAGCCAGGTGTCTGAGTTCCCTGTGGATTTCATCTGGGGAGGATTTATCACTGATAAATAACTGTTGGTGTTGAATTTACAGATGAGCTAAACTGTTTCCTTTAATGTTGCAGTTTAGTGCTTTTTCCTTTTCAGGTTTGCATGAGCACTGGCATTTGAAGGAAATCAATCTGTCACTCAGCTAATGTATTTTCCCTTGCTACCAAAATATATAAATAAAAATTACAACGTCATTAGCCATAGCCAGAGAAAGAAAAATGTGCAGTGCATGAAATAGCTGACTTCCAGGATGGGTTGGGCAAATAGCAGTATGCTGAAGTGTGCTGCTCATTTCCCCTTCTGATCATGAAAATCAATTAATGCCTGCCTTTTTTTTTTTTTTCCCTAGCACTTCCCCTTGGCACTGGAAACCCTCAGCATATGTCAGTCCAAATTTACAAGCAGTGTGGTTTTCAGCGTGTTTCATTTATCAGATGTAAATTCCAGTGGCCAGTGATTTACTACAGAACTATTTCAAAAGCAGCAGGAAAAAAAAAAAAAACCAACCCAACCTAAGAAAGTTTTTTTTTTAAAGTATATGTATGTGTATATTATAATATATGTATATATATATATGTGTGTGTGTGTGTGTGTGTGTGTAATTTATGTATTATATGTATATATAAAATATATCTATGTATGTATATATGCATATATATACACATGATACTCAGAGGGCTGGAATACCTCTGCTATGAGGATAGGCTATGAGAAGAGAAGGCTTCCAGGAGACCTTGAAGGGGCCTTCCAGTATCTGAAGGGGGCTGCAAGAGGGCTGGGAAGGGACTATTGACAAGGTCTTTTAATGACAGGACGAGGAGTAATAGGTTTAAACTGGCAGAGTGGAGATTTGAACAGGATATTAGGAGGAAGTTCTTCACAGTGAGGGTGGTGAGACACTGGCACAGGTTGCCCATGGAGGTTGTGGCTGCTCCCTCCCTGGAGGTGTTCAAGGCCAGGCTGGATGAGGTCTTGAGCGACCTGTTCTAGTGGGAGGTGTCCCTGCCTATGGCACAGGGGGGTTGGAACTGGATGATCTTTTAGGTCCCTTCCAACCTAAACCATCCTATGATTCTATTTACATTGTCTGTACACACATACATACATACAGATGCATATATACATACATATAAATACATACACACATATATATACATGCATAAATATCTATATATATATATGCACACACCCCAAACAAATAAACTAAACCTGCACAACTAAGAGGAAGACAAGATTTTTATCTGCTGGTTCCTGAGTGGATTATCTTTGTCCCTGAGAAGAAGTGGAGCACTGCCCCAGCATTGTTCTGGAATGCATCTTGGCTGGAAATGAGCTCTTTCCGCTCAGTAAAAGGCAACCTTGGAAAGCAATGCATTTATTTATTACCCTATAGTACTAAGTACAGAGGTACTTAGAGAGAAGTGAAACACCTAGGCTTTAGTCACCCTGCATCAGTGATTCAGAGAGAAGAGTTCTCTTTGTTTCCCTCTTTCATGCTTTCAGAGCAGGTAACTCAGGTGAGCATTGGCTAGAACCTTTGCCTAGGAGGCTCTTTCATTTCGGGTGCCGTGCGCGAGCAGTTGCGTCGCCTTATAGAGGGGGCGATGAAGATTGAAACCTGTTGGAACTGTTTTTCTCCCGACTCTGGCAGGTGTGGCAGTGTGGCGGAAGCATGGAGGTGCTGCCCTGCTCTCGCGTGGCGCACATCGAGCGCACGAAGAAGCCCTACAACAACGACATCGATTACTATGCAAAGCGCAACGCCCTGCGCGCCGCCGAGGTCTGGATGGACGACTTCAAGTCACACGTCTACATGGCATGGAACATCCCCATGGCAGTAAGTACAGGGCTCTCTCCTGAGCATAGGCAGCTGGCCAAGAGTGCCAGTGGCATCCTGACTTGTGTTAGAAACACTATGGCCGGCAGGAACCGGGAGGTGACCATCCCCTTGTACCCAGCACCGGTGAGGCCACATCTTGAGTGTTGTGTTCAGTTCTGGGCTGCTCACTACAGGAAGGACGTTGGGGTGCTGGAACATGTTCAGAGAAGGGCAGCAAGGCTTTTGAAGGGCCTGGAGCATCTGGCCTATGAGGAGCACATAAGGAAGCTGGGGTTGTTCAGTCTGCAAAGGGGGCCAAGGGAAGACCTCATCCCTCTCTACAGCTATCTGAAGGGTGGCTGGAGAAAGGAGAAGGCAGCCTCTTCTCCTTGGTGTCAAGTGACAGCACCAGGGGAAACGGTTACAAGCTGAGCAAGGGCAGGTTTAGGCTGGATGTTAGGAAGTACTTCTTCACTGAAAGGGTCATCAAACACTAGAAGTGTCTGTCCAGGGCCGTAGTGGAGTCCCCATCCCTGGGGGTGTTCAAACAGCATGTGGACCTGGCACTTAGGGGCACGGTTTAGTGTTGACCCTTCAGTGCTGGGTCAAGGGTTGGACTGGATGATCTTTGAGGCTTCTTGCAACCAGATGTGGTTCTGTGAAATGTGGGTGGCTTTTCCTCAGTAGTTGTTGAGGTGCAGGCTGTTACTACAGTTGCACGAGGTGGGCTAAGCTTCGAGGGGAGGTTGCTTCCATGCTGGTGCATGTTGGAGAGCTCTGCCTACAAACTTGCTTACTCAGTCTAAGTTTTGTTGCATGCTGAGGAGCGATGATGCAGATTTATAATTTAACTAGAGCACAATGTTTCAGGTTTATGTCCTTCCTCAGAAGACGCCGTTAATTTGGGATGCCATTAAACTTTGAGGTGTTCATATGCTACAGTGGTGAGGACTAGGGAGATGTTCATAAATAAATATCATCCTCCATCATGAGACTCAGTCGACCTCACCAGCATAAAAAACAAAGTATGTGATAAAAGAATCACACATTAACTGGTTTTATTGTCAGCAGGCTGAGTTGCAATGTGGGCACACTCTGTTTCTTACTGTGCACAGGAATTGTAGATGGCATGCGGGGACCTCTAGGAATCCATGTAATATAAATATTGGATAAACTGGAGGTTTGGTTTGTCACTTTATTCTGTAACTATATCACATGCTACATCTCCACTGAGCATTATTCTTGGAGAGAAGAGATGTATGTTACATCCCAGTCAGGTGGAAGCTGGCTGCTGCTGTATTCTTCAGTGGTATTTGCAAGCAAATTATTCATGTAAGGGGCCACAGAGAGAGCAGCTGAGGGGAGGCACACTTCAATCTGTAGGTAATAATGCTTTAGTTAACCCTCACGAGAGGCTGGTCCAGAGCTGATTGAAATAAATGGAAACAGGAATCTCTTTATGAGAACAGGGAAATATGCACAGCCCAGCAGCATCTTTGTGAATGTTTGGTTATGACCTAGAGTCCATCAAAGTCACAGGAGTCTTGTCAAAGACTCCATCAGATTTAGTCTGTGTCCTAAATATCTACTTGTACTTTGATACCTATGGAATGTATCAGAACCTGTTTTTGTTCATCCCTGTTGCAGCTTTTGAAACACTTCTGCCCTAAGTGCAGTGTTTCATTCTTCTCCATGCAGTGTCTGAATGTGTTAGGTGTTCACACATCTGAGTTTCACTTGCTGCTGTTTGGTATCAGATACTCGATGAAGATGTGTTTTGGTGACTCCTCTTGGCATGAGAGGTTAACTGCAGAGAGTCATCCTGCCTTAACAAGAGGCAGGACTGCATAGCTTCTTTGCCACACGATGTTTGTAAGGGTAGGACGAAGACAAAGCAGCATCCAAGTTTTTGGGGGCATTCTGGCCCTGTCTGAAGCTGACCATTTTATCGGATGGATGCAAAGAGAAGAAAAAGGAGCACTGTGAATTTGTTCCCTCGATGCTGTCTACAAATGAATTCTGAGGAAAGACAAGATAATAATCATTTGCACCAAAACATGATTTCCTTTAATCTCCCTGAGATTACTTAGCGATGTAGTTTTCTGCACTGAGCTGTACAGTAGTGATTAAAAAAGAACAGGCACGTTTGTATTGAGAGACATAAAATCAACAGAAGTATTGAACATGAAAATTTTTGTTCCATTAAAATAAATTGATTGGCAAAATGTGCATCATAAAAATAACCCCATCAGCTCTTGGGAAAAGGAAGCTAGTGGCAGTGTTCACAGAGTTATCCCACTGCAGACAACAAAGGAGTAGTGCACTGCTGTAAGCAGTTATATACATGGTTGGACTTGGATGATCTTCAAGCTCTTTTCCAACCTAAATGATTCTATGATTTTTTACTGCCTGGCTAAAAAGGATATCCACACACTAAATTCTGTGGGCACCTCATTCTTGTACCAGCACACTGCAACCTGCACACGATGGCTGCAGATAGTGCAGCAGGGAGCAAAGCACTTTCCTAGCTCCTCAGTCTGCTGCTCTTGTGTTCTGTAGGAAATGGCTCTGCAAATAGGGTGCTCTATTGCCTCAGTTTAGAACTGGGCAGAAGGAGGCAAGTAAAATACATGATTGCTCCCATAGCTAAACCCATCCTAACGAACCCTTTCATAGCTCTCACCACCTTTTCCACAACTTGCTCCCTTCTGAGTCACTGAGGATCTGGTATCTCTATCTGCAAAACCATATTCCTATAACCCTCAGCAGCAGGTCAGTATAGCTCTATTTTTGTTAAACCAAATATTTGCTGTGCCCCTGCTTGGGATCTCTTCCTCAACAATGTTAGTGACGAAGGAATCTTCTATTGAATGATTTATTGCACCGAGTGCCTCTGAGGATTGCTCTCCTTCCACGTAGCCTGCAGTAGTACGTAAATTAACCTTCATTTGAATGGATGCTGCACGGAGAGCTCATGACAAAGTAGGCATTGGGAAGCAGCAGTGAGCACAGCAGACTCTTTGTGTGGCAAACAGAAAAACCTGCTCGGTATTACACTGGAATTCTCTTCTGAAAACGAAGCATCACTTGGGGATTCTAATAAAGCCTGAGCTAAGATTTGCTGCTGTCTTGTAACCCTGCATTAGCTGTAATTTGTAAAGCTTTCAGAAGTCTTTCTGGAGGAAATGTACAAGGCACTTAAGACAGATCCATGCAAACCTGCCCAGTTTCAGTCCATTTGATTCACACAGCGTTGGGAAAAGATTGTTGGATGAGGTAACTCTTAATGTCTTCATGCTGAGCTCTAATGATTTTTGATGGAGCACTGTGTACAGTTCTGGAGCCCTCAACACAAGAAGGGCATGGAACTGTTGGATTGAGTCCAAAGGAGGGCCACGAAGATGCTCAGCTGCAACAGCTCTGCTATGAGGACAGGCTGCGAGAACTGGGGCTCTGCAGCCTGGAGGAGGCTTCCAGGAGACCTTGGAGTGGCCTTCCAGTGTCTGAAGGGGGCTACAAGAGGGCTAGAGGAGGGACGACTGACAAGGTCTTGTAATAACAGGATGAGGAGGAAAGGGTTTAAATTGGTGGATGGGAGATTTGAACTGGATATTAGGAAGAAGTTCTTTGCAGTGAGGGTGGTGAGACTCTGGCATGGGATGCCCAGGGAGGATGTGGCTGCTCCCTCCCTGGAGGTGTTCATGGCCAGGTTGGATGAGTCCTTGGGTGACCTGTTCTAGTGGGAGGTGTCCATGCCTATGGCAGGGGGTTGGAACTGGATGATCTTTGAGGTCCCTTCCAACCTAAACCATTCTGTGATTCTATGGAATGAACAGACGTGACTCAGGACCTGGCATTTTTTAAACAGCTGGGTTTGGATTTTACTCTTCCAGCCTGTGTTTTTCATGGGATTTGTATGCATACAGGAATTAAATTCTGAATTAGAATTATAAAGAGTGCCTTGAGCTTAACTGCATTTTATGGCTGGAGCCTGCAAGTGAGCTCCTGTTCCAGTGAAAACTGAATGCTGGTCTGTGCAAATGTTTAATGGAGCTTAATGACTTTTTTTTGCAGTCCTGCTCTGAAGCTTTAACAGTTCTGTTCTTATCTCATTTACATCAGTGAATACTCAAAAGCTCTTGCTAGAGTAAACCACGACCATGCTGCCATGTCTTATATTGGAATTTCCACCTAAATTCCAAACAAGGGAATTCAATTCAGGTTTGATTGCAAACATTTGGAATTGCTCTAAGTAGCAACATTTTCATTGTATTCTTATTGTTTTGATTTATGCTTGGGTTTTTTTGCTTGTTCATTATCCTTCTTTTTCCACAGCCTTCCATTAATATTTATTGTCTGCTCTCGACAGCAGCTGTTTGATGAGCTGCTGCTTACAAAAGAGAAAGAGAGGGAAATACAGCTTGGTATACCAAATGAACTGCATTTGGCTTCAGCAAAGAAAACAAGTGTAAAGTCAATGCAGTGAGATTTCTTTATTCTTTTTTTTTCTTCTGCTTTATAGAACCCTGGAGTTGACTTTGGAGATGTTTCTGAAAGAATAGCTCTGCGACAGCGACTGCAGTGTCGGAGTTTTAAGTGGTACTTGGAGAACGTCTATCCTGAAATGAGGGTTTATAATAACACAGTCACTTATGGAGAGGTACTGTATGTCTCTGGAAACACATCATGGCTGCATTAGAGCAGTCCTTTCATTTCAGTGCTGGGTATCAGGATGTACAGAGCAATTTCAAGTCAGCACAGCAGCAGGGGCAGAAATGCCCTCCTCTGCTTTTAGCAAACACTAAGGAGTGTGGCTTTGAGAAGCACTGTCCCCTCTCCTTGGAGCTATCAGAGTAAATCACTCTCACTTACCACGGCAGGCAACCTCTTTTGCTTTCATTATAAAATAGACAACAGAAATTTGAGGTAATAATTTTCCCAAATATCAGCCCTCAAAAGAGCTAAAATAATCACGGTCGATGAGAACAGCTGAGTTCGTTGAATCCTTTTTTTAAGTAAAGAATTGCTCCTTTTTGGGGTTTTGCCAAACTATGTGAAGGATTACATTCATTTTATTAATTTGTTTTTGTAGTCCTCCTTGTTCAGGACACAGAGCAACATATCCATGTTCAGATGATGAGGTGAGGCTACCATTTGGAAGGTCTTCATCTCATCATGAAAAAGCTGTTAGAAGAAAAATGTTTTTGTTGCTTTGTGCTTGGATTCTGTATTTTCATTTTCACTTGTGTATGGTATTGAGTGAGACCTTGGAACACCTGCTTGGAGGCTGCTGAGTGGATAGGTTACCTAACCCTAAGAAAACACTGAATCCAAATGCCTTAGAGATGTGTAGACTCTTCACTTCATCTCAGCTGCCTGGATCCTGACTTTCTCTCCTGTGAGCCAATCAAAGCTCCCACGTATGCTTGACCCCAATCTTTAGAGGAGTCAGACATGCCTTCTGCAACTCTTTTAAATCTGAGTAAGATGTGTTTTTAATATAAGAGCTGCTGTCACTTATGGCTGCGAATTAGGGCAAAGTTCTAGGAGCTCTCCTGCTGCATAATGTTTTTAAGATTCTGGTTTAATTGTCTGCTTGAACTACAATTAAATCCAAAGGCAATCTGTTTTCACGCCAGACAGCTCAAATGGGCATTGTTCCTTTAGGTTCCATTTGATTGACTTCATGTAAAAATAAGTCAGGCACTTCACACGGTGATCCAAAGTGCAAGTTTTATTACATAATATCACTTTGCATCCTAATATAACTGTCCCTGGCAGTAACTGAGGGAAGACATTTAGTAAATTCAACAGGAGCTATTAGTAACTGTCAGCTCCAAGAAGGCTGTGAGCTGCAAAGAACATTGGCAGAACTGCCAATGTTGTGTCAATTACACCAGACAGCTCTTACAAAAAAGGTTGGTTGTTTTTTTTTTCTGTTGAGTGGTTACATGGAGGTTCTTGAGTCACAGGAAGCTTTAAGTGATGCAAGTATCTGATTAAAACGTATAATAAAATAGAGCCTTGTAAGCTATCAGCGACTACAAACTGGCGTAGTTCCCTTTCAGTCTTACATGCCCAACAGGAAAAAGTGGAGGCTTCATCCTAAATGGCATCAAGCTTGTTAGTAAAGCTTTTCTCTTCTGGTTGTTTTCCTGAAGGAAAAGCTGTCTGGACCTTAGTGAGTTTAAGGGAAAAGAAATGTAGTGAGTAGATGTGAAACAGCTTGAAACAGTACTAAAAATGTATTTCCCAGTGACTCAATTCACATTTTTACAGCCATCTTCATCATCTTTAGCCTTTATAGTACCTGAGTCATAAAAACAAACCTTCTGGAATTTCCCTGTTGGTGATCCCCTCACCCTATCAGCTTCCCTGTTACACTTGTACACCATAGCATGAAGGATTATTTATGGGTGTTTTCCAGCACCTCATGCAGCAGCTATTCCCAGGTTATGGGGGTGGCCAGACAAATACTTCACTATCTAAACCAAAACTGACCTCTCGACTGTTTCCAAATGTCCATCTAAATAACTTCCAATTTAAGATACCTGTAAAAGTTCTCTATGTCCAAAACATGTGTTCAGTATGTCTAGCCTGAAGAGAAAGAAAGACCTGAAATTCCAGCTACACTCTGTTAGAGACTTGTAAATTCTTCTTGTCTGAAGAAGCACGTGATTTTTTTTTACCTCACTGGATCTCTAAACCCACACTTAAATATGTTGAAAACCTTCTAACACTGTTCTTCACTGCTGTATTCTTTCACAGAATCACAGAATTAATCAGGTTGGAAAAGACCTTTGCGACCCTTAAGTCCAGCCTATCACCCAACACCATCTAATCAACTAACCCATAGCGCTAAGTGCCTCATGCAGCCTCCTCTTAAACACCTCCAGGGATGGGGACTCCACTACCTCCCTGGGCAGCCCATTCCAATGCAAGTCACTCTTGCTGTGAAGAACTTCCTAACATCCAGCCTGAACCTGCACTGGCACAGCTTGAGGCTGTGCCCTCTTATTCTTTCACTGGATGCCTGGCTGAAGAGACCAACCCCACCTGGTTACAACCTCCCTTCAGGTAGTTGTAGACAGTGAAAAGGTCCCCCCTGAGCCACCTCTTCTCCAGGCTAAACAGCCCCAGCTCCCTCAGCCATTCCTCCTTTCACAGCAGTGTGCTTTATGTCACTGCTATACATAACCATATACTATATTCTCAAGTCAAATATTTTTATTTCCACGCATTTTTTTGTTGTTGTTGTTGTTTGTTTGTTTTTATCTAAGCACTAGGAGCAAACACAAGGATGCCACAAGCAGCAACAATCCTGGGTAGTTCCTATGCTCTTTGGTGAAGTCTCATTCTCACCACAGAGGGCAAAAATTTGTATTTACAGGAGGGCAATGATTTGGAGAAAAATATAGCCTGAGTTTCTCAGAGTGAATCTCATGGGTGTTTGATCCTGGAGTAACTGTCTGTCCTCGTAGGGCTGCAGCACCTCTGCTATGAGGACAGACTGAAAGAGTTGGGGCTGTTCAGTTTGGAGAAGAGGATGCTCCCAGGCGACCTTATTGTGGCCTTCCAGGATCTGAAGGGAGCCTACAGAAAAGCTGGGGAGGGACTTTTTAGGCTATCAGGGAATGACAGGACTAGGGGGAATGGAGCAAAGCTGAAGGTGGGGAGATTGAGATTGGATGTGAGGAGGAAGTTGTTCAGCATGAGAGTGGTGAGGCCCTGGAATGGGTTGCCCAGGGGGGTGGCTGGGGTCACTTCCCTGAAGGTGTCTAAGGCAAGGCTGGCTGAGGCTGTGTCCAGCCTAATCTCGGGTAGGGTGTCCCTGGGCATGGCAGGGAGGTTGGAACTAGATGATCCTTGTGGTCCCTTCCAACCCTGACTGATTCTATGATTCTAACTGCTGAAAGTTCAGCTCTGGGCCAAGGTCTGTAAAAGACAGCAGGTTGTCCAAATAACATCTTTTTTTTCCAGAGCAAATTAACTGCTGGCATCCTGTCATACCTGGAGAATAATGCAGTGCTTCTCAGGGAGGAGCAGTTCTACCTACTCCTGGTTTCAGCAGCCACACCCAGAGTGGACTTGCACCACGCAGATGCATTTCTAATGCAGCTTCTCTCTTTCTGCTGGGTTCCAGGTGCGCAACAGCAAAGCAAGTGGCTACTGCTTAGATCAGGGAGCCGAAGAGGATGACAAAGCAATCCTTTATCCATGCCATGGAATGTCCTCACAGGTAAATGCTTCAACTCCCTTCATTAGTAAGGAACCTTTAAGAGTTTTCATGTATCAGGTTTTGAGTTGAGTTTGGCTGTAAATTACCTTGTTGCAAAGGAAAAATATCTGACCTTACACCAGCCTTTTTTGGGGGTACCCTTTCCAAAACTGCTCAGCTCAAGAATCTGTACTTTGGAGATGGATTAGGGAAACAGAAGAATCATGATGATTTTTTTTAAATTTTTTTTTTTTAATGACAGGGAAATGAATGCATTTAGCCAGTCTGTGTGAGTGAGCAACTCATCTCCTTGTGACTTGGCTAATGCAAGGACACTACCTCTTTAAATTAACCCTTCCTGGCTCCAGTAGCCTCCTGTGCAGAAATGATTAAAGAAACTGCTGATGTGATCCCCCGAGTAGGCAAAAGTTAAGCACATATTTAACATCAACCTCAAAGGGAATTAAGCATGTCTTTTAACTTCATACTTTTCTAAAATAGGAGAGAGGTTTTTTCTTTTTTTCTTCTTTTTTTCTTTTTTTTAATTTTTTTGGTCAGGCCCTATGCATATTATTATTTTCTTACAAATGCCTGAAGATTTTTTTTTTTTTTAATGGCATTTCTTCTTTCCATGCTCCCAGTGATCTCACTTGGTTTTTAAATACAAATTGGATATTATTTAAATCCAGGACTTGAGCTGCTGCTTCCTCTGAAGTACAATCCTGGTTTATTTTGAAGTATCACCCAAATCAAAATGACATAGCTGAACATTCCCCTGTGTAAATAAACTCTGACCTTATCACAGGCTCGACAATTACCTGAAGTTCAGTCATATATGTGTGTGTGTGTATATATATATATATACACACATACATATGTGGATTTGGAGTCCTGCTCATACAGCACTGTGGAGGCACAAGAAGAGCTGCAAAATGTAAATATTGTGCTTGATTGCAAGCTGGTGAAGTGTGATAGCTTGTTAAAGCGGGATGGACAGTAATTCCTGCTGACAAAATGTCCACTTTGAGCAGGATCATTATGGAACACCTGACTGACATTTTCCTAGCAGGGGCAGAAGGAACAGCCTGTGAGTACGGAAACAAAGTCGTGTTGCTCTAATTAGATGTAAATGAGCTTTCCAAGAAGACTGTAGTTAGAGGAGATGTCAGGACACTCAGAGTTCGCTCTCTTGCTCTGTTCTAATTTTGACCAGAGAGCTGCAAATTTAAATCCTTCCAGAACATCCCTTGGCAACATCTTATCTCCTATCCTTGTTCTAGCGTTGAGAAGAGCAATGAGCAAATGTCTCTGACTGCAATTTAGTTTGCAATTTAAGTCCTTAACCTACCTGTTTGCCTCCATGCCTCCTGTTTCATAGGCTATGCTTTGGCTTCCAGAAGAAGAAAAGAGATGAGGCCATAAGTTACTGTCGGTTTATTTGGAAGGAAGTACAATGAGCCCAGCTTCTCCTGACTCACTCTTGTAAATATTGGGCCCTAAAGTAGCTCACCTCTCAGCATCCAGCTTTGCCCAATTTTTTTCTATTAAGGAACAGGTCATTTTCCTTTTAGCAAGATGTAAGCTCATTACCTTGTAGGTGAATGGTGAGCCCTGGACTAAGCACTGGGCAGCTCTTCTTGGCTGCAAATAATGATACACAACATATTTACTGCCCAGGAAGCTGAAGCTGGGTAGTGGCCAGTTAAATCTCTTCTGCCTCACTTCTGCTGCACATCTGCAGTATTCTGTCTGCGTGAAGTTTCTGGAAAAGCCTGGGGAAAAAAAGGGATTTTAGACTTTATAGCCATAAGCTAGAGCCTTCTAGGTTTTTTTTTACTAGCACAGTATAAATGCATAAGAAGGAGAAAGTGACTCTTCCCAAACCCTTAAAATCCAAAGTGTCACCTGTGTGTGAGTATGGGAAAGGCAAAAAATTAATCTACCAAATCAGCCTGCAGCACTTTGATAAAAAGTTAAAAATTAAAATAAAAGGAAAAATGAAAAAGAAAGAAAATGGGGGGGGGG
>VWZI01012835.1:1395017-1410220 GCA_013396835.1 Psilopogon haemacephalus | reverse complement strand
TCATTGTGCATTTGGAGGCTTGCATTAAAATTCAAAGCTGTCATACAAAGGGAAAATAGAAAAGCAAAGTACACAGGAGTTTTAAAATGTAAATCGCCTGTAACCTGCTCTGAAAGGTAGTCAGCCCGTTTTGGAGATGAGCAGAGCACGCTTTGCAGCAGATTAAAGTGGACGAGCTGTGTGTGTGTGTCAAAGGAGATGCAGCACCACACACTCATTAGAGACTCAGCCGCTGAGTGTGCACATCCATGATGAGACCCATAACAGTACTGACCGCGACTGCGCCGGGGCTGCCAGACGTGAGGGGAGGCTTCTCTTGCCATCCCAGAGCAAAGACAAACCTGCACAGTGCTGGCAGGTACCAATCCACACACCAATACAAGCTCTGCTCTTGTATGGTCCTCTGGGACTGCTCAGTGCTTCACGAGAAGCATTCTTTACTCTGCTCTTGTCAGACCCCACGTGGAGTACTGTGTACATTTCTGGAGCCCCCAACACACAAAGGACATGGAACTGTTGGAGCAAGGCCACGGGAGACCAAAAGATGCTCAGAGGGCTGCAGCAGCTCTGCTGTGAGGACAGGCTGAGTTGGGGCTCTGCAGCCTGGAGAAGAGAAGGCTGCCAGGAGACCTTGGAGTGGCCTTCCAGTGTCTGAAGGGGGCTACAGGAAGGGTAGTGAAGGACTATGAACAAGGTCTTGTAATGACAGGATGAGGAGGAATGGGTTTAAAGTGGCAGAGGGGAGATTGAAAATGGATGTTAGGAGGAAGTTCTTCACAGTGAGGGTGGTGAGACACTGGCACAGGTTGCCCAGGGAGGCTGTGGCTGCTCCCTCCCTGGAGGTGTTGAGGACCAGGTTGGATGAGGCCTTGAGTGACCTGATCTAGTGGGAGGTGTCCCTGCCTATGGCACAGAGGGGTTGGAACTGGCTGAACTTTGAGGTCTTTTCCAACCTAAACCACTCTATGATTCTAACCTTGCAATCATCTTTCCTGGTATCATTGAATCACGGGGACAAATATGCTTTCAAACAACAGCCAGGAAGCTGATGCTGAAAGTGTTGTGGGTTTTTATTGTTTGGCTTGGGGTTTTTTGTTGTTGGGGGTTTGTGTGTGTGTGTGTGTTTTATTGTGGTTGTTTGGTATATTATTTCTAGGAGTTTTGCATTGGAGATATGTTTGAGTGTTGTGGAGGATTTTTTTGTTCGGTTTGGGGTTTTCTGTTGGTGGGGGGAGGGTTTATGTATTTTTTGTTGTTGTTGTTTGTTTGGGTTTTTCCCTAAGAGTTTTGCGTTGGAGATATATTTGAGCAGTTCAAATGCATAAGAGCACAACTGATCTGTCACTGCCACGTGGCTGTTCTGAAGATCACAACCAAAGAAACAGAACAACTTAGCACATCCCAAATTGCCTGGTTAATACTGAAGGATTTCCCACACCCTGTGACCTGACCTACATCAGCAGAGATCATAGAATCATAGAATGGTTTAGGTTGGAAGAGACCTCAAAGATCATCCAGTTCCAACCCCTCTGTGCCATAGGCAGGGAAACCTCCCACTAGATCAGGATGCTCAAGGCCTCATCCAGCCTGGGAGGTTTGCAGGTGATATAAAATGCCATTGTGCTGCTGCAGCCAAGGAAGTTGTGGGAACTATAGTAATTTATACCATCTAGAGAGCTGCTCTGTTGCAGCTGATGATATTGCTATTGACTTGATCTTTTTTTTTTTATTTTTCCTTTCTGCTTCCAAAGTCACTTTTATCTGCCCAAAGGCAGAAAGGAGATATGAAGTGCTTATGAACTCCCTTCTATGCTATACAAGGGAACAGAGAGGTCTATGCAGCCCAGCACTTCATCATTGAAAGCAGTCAATTATTGATGTCCAGATGAATGCAAGAGACAGGGAACATGCAGAACGATCTTTTCATCATACATCTCCCTCTAATTTCAAGAGGTAAGGACTTCCCAAGCCAGAGGCCATACACACCAATCCAGCTATTAGATTTAATAACTGCTGTGGACCTGTACATATCCTAACCACTTATACCTCTGGACATAACAACGTCCTGTTGTAATAAATAACAGAATTTGCTGTGAGCCAGTGACTGCTTTTTTTTTTATTATTCCATAGGATGCCCTGTAGTTCTCTATGGCAAGAAGCTGTGAATAACTGCTGCCAACTCTTTTTTTTTTAATTTTTTAAACACCCTTCTTCCTTTGACCTCTGTCATCTCCCTTGAAAAATCTCTCTCAGGAGTGATTTGGTGCCACGCTTCTTTGTACTGCTTTTAAAACAACTTCCCAAAAGCACCAGCAGATGCTCTGTGTTATCTGTTGGATTGGGTGATGGCACAGTGAGAACTGGTGGGGTTGTTGAACTGCTCAGCAGCATGAAACATGCATTACTGTTTTGTAACAGCAATTCTGGATCCCAGCCAGACTGCTTCCCCCCTGTTAGCGCCTGTGCACAAAGTTTGCCGTTTCTGATCAAAGGGCGCAGAGCATCCGAGACACAATTTGAGGCTTCCTTTCATTTTACTAGAGAGAACTCCCTGCCCTGCTAGGTTTTATGAAACATTCCTAACCAAGGACTTATTTCAATGCTTAAAGCCAACTATAAACCTCAGCACCAGCAAATGAAGCTCTTCTCTCTTCCTGCACAATTAGCACAATTTTTTTTCTAAACTGTGCTACTTTTATCATAAACTCAACTTTACTGCTTAGCCACATGCCTTGGCTTTCCTTTCAGGCACTTTTTATAGAATCATAGAATGCTTTAGGGTTGGAAGGGACCTCAGAGCTCATCCAGTTCCAACCCCCCACCATAGGCAGAGACACCTCCCACTAGAACAGGTTGCTCAAGGTCTCATCCAACCTTGCCTTGAACCCCTCCATGGAGAGAGCAGCCACAACCTCCCTGGGCAACCTGTGCCAGTGTCTCACCACCCTCACTGCAAAGAACTTCCTCCTAACATCCAGTTTCAATCTCCCTCTGCCACTTTAAACCCATTCCTCCTCCTCCTGTCATTACAAGACCTTGTCAATAGTCCCTCCCCAGCCCACCTGTAGGTCCCCTTCAGACACTGGAAGGCTCCTATAAAGTCTCCTGGAAGCCTTCTCTTTTCCAGGCTGTAGACCCACAACTCTCTCGGCCTGTCCTCAGAGTAGAACTGCTCTGAGCATCTTCGTGGCCTCTGCTGGACTGGCTCCAACGATTCTACATCCTTCTTGTGTTGGGGGCTCCAGAACTGCACACAGGACTCCAGGTGGGTTGTGAGGAGAGCAGAGCAAAGGGGCAGAATCCCCTCCCTTGCCCTGCTGGCCACAGCTGCTCTTGCTGCAGCCCAGCACATGGTTGCTGTCTGGGCTGCACTCACACTGCTGGGTTGAGCTTTCCATCACCCTAGACCCTTTTCCTCAGGGCTGCTCTCTTGCCACCTTCTATCATTCTATTTCCCTAGTGTAATTGTGTAACTTATTTTCAGGTGGGTTACCAACGTGGCTCACCTGCATTGGATTAAGTAGCATTCTAACTAGCAAAAAAGAATTCTGCTGCTTTCAGCTCTTAAGGGTGGAGATGCTGCCAGCAAGGTGATGTGGCATTCATTAGATGAGGTGCACCATTTTCAGGAGCCTATTGTTTATTTTAGAGAAGCCAAGCAGGGCTTCCTAATGGCCTCTATCTTACTGACCATGGAGGCTGCAGCATGATTTTTGGGTGGAGCTAGGTGGCACCTCAGGAAAAAAAAGCATCTGAGGAAAGGTTTGTCTGTTAGCATTGTGATTTGGAGTTATGGAAGTGGAATGACAAGGGCAAGGCATACCACGATTTCCTTGAGCTGGGGAAGTGGGAGTTAGATGTGACAGCCTGCCCACTCTGGAAGGCAGGAACTGATCTGCAGCGATTCATCAAGCTGCAGGGTTCTTTACAGCCATATCTGAGCTTTAATAAAGAGATTTTAATCAGGATTTAGGAAAGATTTTTTTTCTTTTTTTTCCGCTTTTGCGGTTTATTGCAGCAAATTCTGTCTAATCTGTTGACAGAGCTCCAAAACACACAGGAGCTGGTGCCATGATGTGTTAGCAGTGAAAGGTTTGCCAGACCTCTTGAAATTCTGGAGGTACCTTCAGGCGCTGGCACTCCGTGCAGAAAATGGTGCCACCTACCAGCGAGAAGGAGCAAACTGAACAGCAAAGCCATTTGTTTAAGCTGAAGAAACTGCTATTTTCATTGCAAGGCTGATGGGTTTTGTACTAAGGAGCAATTAGCTTTTCCAGCCTGCTAGGGATGATTCTGAGTAAATGAAGTGCTGACCTGGCTGCCTGCTCCCTCGCTGCAAGAGGAGGTCTAGGCTAGGCAAGCGCTGACCAAAGGACAGAGCTACGAGATGAAGATCTGCATCAGGCAGGGGTGCAAAAGTCCAACTCGTTCACAGGTGAGTTGTTAAATATTTTTGTGAGCCTGAGCCTGAATAGTTTGGGTCCAGTTTTTCTGTTTTCACATGGGATAGCTGATTTTGAGTCACTCCTGAGAGCGGAGTGGAGGTTGGTTGGAGCGACACAGGTGTTTGGAAAATGCCCCTCCTGGCTCTTTGGGAAGGTACATATTGAATGTTCTTTTGGAGTTTTTTTGTTTAAAAGACTTAGAATGCATGTCCAAGCCAAGTGTTCCCCTGGCAGTTTGCAGCTATCACAATCCTAAGGTCCAGGATACTGCATTGTGCCACCTTCTTCTTCAGCACAGAAGTGAAATGCAAAACTTTAGCGGGCTCCTGAGGGGCGGGGAGGGATTTGTGTTGTGTTCAGCCTTATCAGAAAAAAAAAGTCAGGACACTTTTCATCTCTCAGGAGCCTGCTTTATGTTTTGATCCTGGAGCCAAAGCTCCTTTCTTAAGTCTGAAACAGTTGGAGAGACCTTTTTTTACTGCCCATCAGGCCAGAGTGACATAAGGCTGTTCTTCTTTTTTTAATGCCAGTGATTCACTGGGCTTATTTGAAGGAGACTCTGTGTAACTATTAAATCTGTTTGAAAATCTTACAGTTTTAAGGTGTTTTGAAGCACTTTCTTAACTTCTCTGACTGCGAACAGGACAAAACAATAGACTTTTAGAGTTGGGGGAATTCCCTTTTGTTTCCTTTTATTATGCATTGATAAATGTGGCCAAAACTTTTGCCTGAGGTAAACGTAGACAGTTCCAAGTCTCACGGAATTGTTCTTTTGTGCACCAGCAGAGGATCCATCCCAAACAAGGAGAAAAGCACTGCCTGCTTAGGAAAACAAGGCTTCTAATTAGCTGATTTGTGCCAGACCTGAGGACTTTGTGAAAATGTTGAGCTTTAATGTGTTTGTTGTGCTTACGAGGACCAGAAGGTATCGAGTAAACCTGGCAACTCACAGCACCGAGGGAAATGCAGAAATACAGATTTTAGGGTTTGGATTTGCTCATAATTTCTGTTTTGAAATTTACTCCCCAGTTCCTTCAAGCACTTCACAGTGAGAATTCAAAGCCAGAGAGAGAGAGAGGCACAAAAGCAAACTGTCAGAGGCCTGCCATGGTCTTTGCAGAGGTGGTCTGGGTACCACTGTGATTCTCATTGCTAAATAGCTGCATTTGCCCAAATGCTAATGACCTGCGATGTCATTGCAAGGCGTTTTCCACCTCAGTAAGAGGAAGAATTGCAGGGCTGAGTTTGTCCCAGCTCACTTTAAACACCTGAGGAGAATGTCCTCATCACTCCTGGCTCTGCCTGGAAGGAAAACAGGCTCAGAGAGCAGAGAGCTCTTTCATTTTTCCTCTTTCCTTTTACCTTTCTCTAAAAAAAAAAGTTTGGGTTCTGAGTCTAAATCCACTAAAAGCAAGAAGTCTGGCTGAAGAGGTTCCAGCGGAAGTCTGTAGCAAGAGTGGGGAGATCTCTCTTGGATGAAGCAATGACATCCTTCCTCCTTTACTCATACACCCAGGGGAAAGGTGGCTTATGATCTTCAGTGGGGTTGTCAGGCTTAATGCTGAGCAGACACAGCTAAGCTTTGGGGAAATTAGATGTAACTGAATGCAATGTGGTAGGAATGTGCCCCCTCAGACCACAGCTGAGCATAATGATCACTTGCTAGCCTCCAGAACAGCCAGCCCACATTTTACACAGGAAATTTGCCTCGTGGCATTTCTATTTCGGTGGTGTTCTCCACGTAGCACATTGTCAAATCCCTTCAATCCCTCAACCAAAGTGTCATCTAGGGAGAGGTTTTCCTATTTCAGGAGCAGCTTCAATTTTATCTTGAGGTGGAAGTCAGCAGATGCTTCTTTGGTTGCTGCTTCTAAATCAGCTTTTATGATTCTATTTCTGGCATCATTACTTCAGATTTCCAGTCTTGCTTTTCACCTTCCACAGCAGTTTCTCTGTTCTACAATAAATTCAAATCACTCTCTTTACACCCAGCCCTCCGTTCTGAATTTCTCGAGATAAAAACTCAACAAAGGAAGCAAATTAGCCCCAGAATTTAAACAAAGGAGAGGAAACATACACCCAAAGAAGGGAGGTTTCCAGACCTATTGGGTGATTTATTTTTCCATCCCTCTAAGCGTGCAACTCTTGCAGGTCAGAAAATGCACCTAGAGCAGGTTTGTCCTAAAGGAGGCACTGTCAGATCTGGTTTATGGGAGGGCAGTGGAAAGAAGCTGAGCTGTAAAACTTTATCTTTCCATCTGGAGAAAAGTCCTTTTCCCACCCCAAATTCTCCTTCTGCTTCCTTTTTATGCTTTCCCTGTTTTGCCTGCACGCTGATCTTGTTTTAGTTGGTATCCTCCTTCTCTGTGGGCCTGGCACTCAGGTTCTGAGCAAAGTATGATGCTAGGCTCCAAACAAGAGCAACCCAGAGAGTGTTGCTGAGCTTTCCTGGAGGTGAAAGTGAGCTGATGGATGATGGGCAGTGTGATTCACACTGGCTATTCCATAGGGGAAAATGCTCAAGGGAGTACACACATCGAGTGGGGCCCAAGGTATTTTAGCCAATTCATTGGAAAGAATACTGAGTATGAGCACAATGGAGCATGTAAAGACAGACTTTTCCACGGGCTTTATGTTGTGCTGTGTGCATTAATAAGAGGCATTCTAAATAAAGCCTCATTCTCCTCATGTTTATGTGCATATGAAACCTAATTCAATATCAGGTTCCCTGCCTATGGCAGGGCGTTGGAACTAGATGATCTTGGGGGTCCCTTCCAGCCTAAACCATTCTATGATTGATGTATGATGTACTCTGTGAGTGTACAATTGGTCTGGCATATACCCTGGAGCTTTCAAGGCCAAAAAGTGTGTAGGAAGCAAAGAGTAGAAAAACATTAGCAATATCCTAACAGCGAACAAGAGGTAGAGAGTGAGTAGAGTTAAACTATTTAAACTATATTTTTAGGGTTTACACTCCCTCTCTTCTCCAAGGTGAGTCTCTTGCTGCCAGAATGAAGTCCTGCCCAGTGAAGTTTTGCTGTACCTTATCACCTAAAACAAATGCTTTTCCAAAAGCTTTCTTAGGCGCAGGCAACGAAGTAACTCTAATCTCTAACACGTAGCCCAGGCTTGGAGAAGGGCAAAAAGGACTCACTTTGACTTGGATGGCATTTGTGGTCTGCCAGCAGCTGAGGAAAAGGGAAAGGCAGCACGCTGTTCTCTGTAGGGTGTACAATCCAAAGTGATTTGATCAGAAGTGCTAGATAGAAATCTTAATAAGCTGGAGTTAAACAACTGGGCGCTTTTACCTTGGAGGCAAAAAGACAAGAAAAGAGGGAAGGAAAGGAAAAATAAATAGTACATTTAAAATTCACCATATGCACAGCAACTTGCAGTTAGTAATTAAATTCTCACAACACCCTTTCACAGTGCCAGGCAGAGCATATTGGCTGAGGTTGGCCTGGTTGTCAAGTGTGAACTGAAATGATTTCTAACAGCAATCAAATGCGTTTTGAAATGCGCTCAGAAAAAAAAAAAAAGCAAAACCAAAGCCGCCAGCTCAGAGGCTCAAAGCAATAATGATTCATGTATTAGCAAATGAACCTGTCCTCTGCAAGCTAGGCCTCTGAAATGTAATAAGGGATCAGTCCAAGGAAAGAAAGAAGTGTATTTATTAAGATGCTGAGAGGTAATATTTTGTGATGGGAGTTTGGGGTGACATCCGTTCAGCATCTCCGGAATAGCTGTGGATGGAGGTGCTGCAGTGGACTCTGCAAGCCAGGCTCGTTCAAGGATGCCTTCATCAAATCTATATCCACGGAGGGATTTAGGTAATGTGACTGCCAGAGGCCTCTCTGTCCCTTGGTGGTTTGCAGAGGAGGCTCTTTAGTTGGTCTGCCAGCCAGGCTGGGATGGAGAGCAGGTGAGGGCAGCTATCCTGTAGCTCCTGTCTGGTGAAAGATGCCTGCTAGCTGAGATGCTCAGGTGAGGCAGGGAAAGGAAAGGCCTGTGTGTGAGACCCAGCAGTTCTCAGAGCTGCCTTCCACTACAACTGCTGGATGGATCCAGAAAACAGCCTTAAGGGACTGTGAATTAAAAACAAACAAAAACCCCCAAACAACCGAAGAAACCCAACAACAACAAAAAAGTAAAAAACCCTCTCCCCATGTGTGTAACAGCCACACACATGCTTCTGTTCTTTCTTTTGTTTGGTTTTTGGGTTGTTTTGGTTGTTTGGGTTTTTTTGGACCATGAAACAGGGTCAGCTTGTCCCTCTTGTTGTGCCCCACCTGGAGTGCTCATTATACTGATCCTGGAGCTCTGGAGCCACAGAAATGTGGGATCTCAAGTGGCCCCCAGGCTGGGCTCTGCTGCTGTTTGCTCCTGTTTCCTTACTGCTTGAGAGCACAGGAATAAGAGAGGAGAAGCAGCATGAGGAGAGAATGGGTAAGGACTTGGTATTTTGTGGGAGTGGAAAAATCTTAAATAAATATCTGTAGAGAATCTCCACTCTGTGAATCAGAGATTATATGGTGCATTTTATCCCACTGCTTTTAATTTGTTGCCAGAGGCCACTCAGCTAACTGGCATTTAGTGAATTGAGGGATGAAGGGGACGACAACACAGCTTGCAGACTTCAGAGAGCCCTGACCTTTCCAGCACAACATACAAAATCTGCTGCTCTGAGTGACTGAATTCAGGCTCTGCAGGCACAAAGCAGCAACCCAACCCCTGCAGCCATCTGCAAAATCAATACCTCCTTAAACTCCACGGCTGCTACCTGCCTGCCCTGGGACTGCAGGCTGAAAAACAAGGGAGTGCCTCAAGGCAGAAGGGGGCCTGGAACCTGCTCACAGGATGTCAGGAGTTGGAAAGGACCTCCAAAGATCATCGAGTCCAACTCCCCTGCCACAGCAGGACCAGACAATCAAGCTCAGGGCACACAGGAACACATCCAGACAGGCCTGGAAAGGCTCCAGAGAAGGAGACTCCACAGCCTCTCTGGGCAGCCTGTGCCAGTGCTCTGGGACCCACACAGGCAAGAAGTTTCCCCTTGTGTTGAGCTGCAACCTCCTTTGCTGCAGCTTCCATCCATTGCTCCTTGTCCTATCCCTGGGAGCAAGTGAGCAGAGCCTGTCCCCTGTGTCCCCAGCCCTCAGATATTTATAAACAGTGATTCAATCCCCTCTCAGCCTTCTCTTCTGCAGACTAAGCAGCCCCAGCCCCTCAGCCTCTCCTCACCAGGCAGTGCTGCAGTCCTCTCAGCATCCTCAGAGCTTTCCATTGGACTCTCTCCAGCAGATCCCTGTCCCTCCTAAAATGGGAGCCCAATGACCATAAGGTCATTGCAGTGCCAGGCTTGCTTCCAGGGGCTGGCAGGCTGCCCAGAGAGGCTGTGGAGTCTTCTTCTCTGGAGCCTTTCAAGACCTGTCTGGATGTGTTCCTGTGTGTCCCGAGCTAGATTGTCTGGTCCTGCTCTGGCAAGGGGGTTGGACTGGATGATCTTTGGAGGTCCTTTCCAACCCCTGGCATCCTGTGAGCCTGTGATAAGACAGCTTGTGCCCGGTGCAGGATGCTCTTGTGTGCAGTGCCTGGCACTGTGGCGTGAGAGGCAGACAATGTGGGCACACAGGCTGGCTGTGCTGCAATGGCCCTTCATAGTGTGTGGACTGGAGCAGTCTTAATACACTCCACACACTGAATTAGCTTTTCTAGCATGCAGATAACATTTCTTGGCAGAAGCCTGTGTGAGTCTGTGCTCATACTGATGGTTTCATGCCTCCTGTGATAGCCTTTTCATTGCCCTGCAGTCCAATCCGTGTTCTCACAGTCAAATCTTCAGGGGGAAAAAAAAAAAAATTAAACTAAAAATATTCTTCCTCAAAAATTACCCCACCCCCCCAAAAACCTTCACCATTGCTCTCAGAGAAGCAGCAACCTGATGTTGGCAGAGCCTCACACGAGATGCTGCTTCCAGATCTCAGGCAGAGACTTAATCAGGAGTAGGGACAGCCATCAGAGCAGGCTGTCAGGGCTGGAAAACCTCAAATTATGTGCTAATTATCCACCTACACTGCCAGGGAATAAATAACTAATGACTGCAGCTTACTGTGCTAAGGATAATTCCAGTTGTAACAAGTTTGCAGGCTGCGGGTTTCTTCGCAGTGTGTTGGAGGTGCAATAATTAGCAGCGTTTGTGTTCAGAAGTGACTGGGTGAGCTTTGAGTCCTGTGGCCTCTGGAGAAGCAGAGTCAAAGCTTGAGGTGGCAGCCTCAGAAGGGGTGACTCTTGGTCACTGCCTGCTTCCCAAAAGGCCTTTGTAATGATGTGTGGCCAGATATTGACTCTTTTCTACTCCCCTTCCTTGCTGCGTAGCGCTGTGTTTAATCAGGGGAAAGGAAAACAGCTTCAGCAAAGCAGGCTTTGTCCTCACCTTGTCCTTGCAAATGAAGGAAAGTGCTGACAGGAAGGTGCTTTTTGAATCGAGACCTTAGAAGTGTTGTTCAGAGCCGTAAATTTCTGGAGTTGTGATCAAACTGGATTATGCTAATGCAGGTGAGTGAAAAATAATGCCAGAAAATGTCTTTAAATGGATTGATTTATCCCTCAGACCAACTGAGAGAAATGGACTGTAAAAAAAAAAAAGAAGCCTAGACATTTTGGCTCCAAAGGGATTTCTTTTCAGAGAAGAAGATTTTGACCCCCCACATCCTTCAGGTATACTCAGTTTTTACTACCTAAGACATGAGCATCTCTCACAGCCTAAATTGTAGCTTACCAAAACACCAAGCAAGGCTCTTCCCGTGCTGAAACTGTCTGACTGTATTGACGCTAGCCAAGAGAGCCAATGGCATCCTGGGCTGCACCAGGAAAAGTGTACCCAGCAGGTCTGGGGAGGTTCTTCTTCCCCTCTACTCTGCCCTGCTGAGACCACACCTGCAATACTGTGTCCAGTTGTGGGCTCCCCAGTTCAGGAGAGACAGAGACCTGCTGGAGAGAGTCCAACAGAGAGCCATGAGGGTGACTGAGGGACTTGAGCATCTCCCTTGTGAAGCGAGACTGAGAGCTCTGAGGCTGTTTAGTCTGGAGAAGAGAAGGCTGAGAGGGTATCTGATCACTGTCTAGAAGTATCTGAGGGGTGGGGGTTCAGTGGATGGGGCCAAGCTCTTTTTGGTGCTGCACAGCAATAAGAGAAGGAGCAATAGCTACAGATTTGAACATAGAGGGTTTCACCTCAACATGAGCGAGGGTTACAGAGCCCTGGAACAGGCTGCCCAGAGGAGTTGTGGAGTCTCCTTCTCTGGAGATTTCCAAAACCTGCCTGGATGCATTCAAGTGTGGACTACCCTGGGTGATCCTGCCTTGACACAGGGGTTGGGTTTGATGACTTCTTGAGGTCCCTCCCAGCCTCTAATGTTCTGTGATTCTGTGACCCTTCACTGGGGGTCAGCTATTGCAATTTTTGATAGCAATTCAATTTTCCACAAGAATGTCGTTTCCAGTGGTGAAGGTGGAAAGTTTTGGTTTGGATATTTTTTCACATTAAATACCATTTCTAATTGGGATTCCTCTCCATTAAAGAAGCTCAATGGAAAGCACTGAAGTCATCTGAGAAGTGGCTTTCAGTCTTGCCCAGTGAGGAGGGAGGAATGCAGCCTGGATTCTTTGCCTAGAGTTGCTCCTGCAGGATTAATACACTGCACTAACCCCAAAGCAGATCTCGTTAGCTATCACCTTCCACCAGCCAAAGACAAAGGTTAAATCCCAGAATGGATGCTTGAGCCTGTGTGAAATTAATTGTGACCCTTTGCAGCCTGAGCAATAAGCTTTGTCCTTGGGGGCCTTGAGGGAAGGGAACAGCAGCATTATCCCTTTGCTCCTGAGGACCAGACAGTTCCTGGTATTGGCTCAGCAATCTCTATTGGTGACGATGGCAGAGTTTCATAATCAACTGTAATTGCATACTCAGTCTGAGCTTGGGAGCTCTTTATTTTTTAATCATACCTCCTTGTTTACAAATACACTTGAGGTACCAGATTGCTGCAGAATGTTGATTTGCTTGTGTTGATAATGACTTCCTTCTTCTGAGACTGAGAACTAAACCAAAGTCAGGATTAACGTGTCCAGAGATGATTTTTAATTAAATAATTGATATCTCTCAGGTGAGACTAATTCAGTCTCTCCTTGTCTCTTTAGCTTTAAATGAAGGCTTGTTTACAAAGAATCTGAGCAAGGTGGGTAGATACAGAATCATAGAATCAGTAGAAGCTATGAAGTTTCTGGAAGTGATCTTGGCAATACTTGCAAAATGAGCTCCTGGTTGTGTACATAGAGAGATGCTTTATATTTGGATAGGGAACTTCAGTGATTGAACAATTTGACAGGTGAAGGATTTACCACCTACATGCTTTGAAAAGTACTTTACAGTAGACCTCCAGCACCTTTCTCCTTGAACTCTAAGTGCATACTGTGCTGCCCTGTGCTTTTGTGTGACTCTCATGGTGGCAAAGCTCAGCTGAGTGACTTGTATGGGGAATGTTAGTACCGTTGTTGCCCTTCAGTCATGGTGGCCCTTGGCTCCTGTTGGAGAAGGTCCTTTTGTTTCATTTGTCAGCATCTTGTTGATGGTGCAGTAGGTTCCGATACAGAAAAAGGAAAATCTGTTGTTTCAGCTGGGATGTGCATCTTTTATCTGGTATTAAGAGCGAGCTGCTAACGACAAGCAAAGGACTGTTGCATTCCTCTGTACCAGAATGCTGTGGCCGAAGCAGTTGCTAGGCAGGGAGCGCAAAGCAGAGAGGATGTAGCCTGAATTTTTGCATACGTGGAACATAAGGAAGGAATGAACCAAAGAGACTTGAAGCACTTTGGGTTTTGCTCGTTAGCTGAGCAAAGAGCAAGATGCAGCTGCCTTCTTCTTCTCTGCAGTCCTTAGGCCTCCAACACAGGAGACAGATAAGTTGTCAGAAGTGATACTTGAAGGCACAAACCTCGAAGGCACATCATGTTGTGACTGCTGCACTTAAACGAATAGACTGGGTTTAGCTGCTTGCCTGAAGACTGAAGGGAAGATATCCTATTTCTTCCAGCAGTAAAATGTTTCCACAGGGGCAAAATACATTATCTGGGGTGCCTGTATCAGGCTCTGCAACTGTTCTTCATCTGAAAAGCCCAGGTTTCTCTGCATTAACCTACTGCTGAATTCCTGGCCTTAACTGAAGTGGTTGTTTTTTGTAGGATAATTTATGCAATCGAGGAGTTTGTTGCCTTAGCTGTACAGAGATGAGTACATGATGAATCTAAATGGCCTCTCTCTCCTGCATGGCAGCGTAGTGGCTCTCATTTCAACATCAAAGGAGACTGTTTCCCCATACCAAAAGGAGTGGAGCAGCCACTCATCCAAATCACTTTTTTTTTTTTTTCTTCCTCTTTTTTAAATTAGAAGAGAGACTGAAGTCTATCCCTCGTGATCTTGCTTACAGCTTCCAAAACCAGGAGCCCTTCTTTATGGGACTCCATGCAGGCCACCAAGAGTTAGAGGAGATTATCTGTGCTTTGTGTGTAAATGTGGTCTGCTGCTTCTTGGGCTCAGCAGCACAAGGCTGAGATGAGTCAGAATTGTGGAGTGGGAGCTGGAGGGACCTTGCTGTGATCAGCGTGGCCCAGCTGGCTGTAGGGACACTTTTCTCTGCATCACCTGGGTTTTTTTTTTTAAGCTCTTGAAATGAGAGTTTGTTTGCTTGGCGGTTTCTTTTGTTTGTTTGGTGGTTGTTGTTGTTTGGGTTTTGGTGGGGGTGGCTTTGTTGTTGAATTTGCTTAGCAGCAGGAGTAAATCTATCCGGACTTGAGGAAGGTGGGAAGCAGGGACAGAACGAGAAATAGAAAGTAAGCAGATTAATCCAGCACTGGCCAGCACAGTTGAGAAGTGACAGAAAAAGCTGGGTCACCCTGGAAAACGCAGCCACCCTTCCCAGCTCCTGATGGTGCTGAAACAACATCTGAAATCAGCTCAGTCCCCTTGCAGAGTTTCCAACTGGGGTGCAGCTTGTCATCTCCCTTCCTTCCTAGCTCTTATAAGCAAATGAGTAGGACCAGGGCTAATTTCAGCTGCATTTTGCTACAGAGAACCCACTAGGCTGCAGCTTGCAACCACACCTCCCACTCAGAAAACCCTTGGATTAAATAGTGCAACCTCTAAACCAATAATCATGGAATGGTTTAGGTTGGAAGAGACCTCAAATCTCATCCAGATCCATCCTGCCCTGTGCCATAGGCAGGGACACCTCCCACTAGAACAGGTCACTCAAGGCCTCATCCAACCTGGTCCTGAACACCTCCAGGGAGGGAGCAGCCACAACCTCCCTGGGCAACCTGTGCCAGTGTCTCATCACCCTCACTGCAAAGAACTTCCTCCTAACATCCTGTGTTGGTTTGAGCCCATTTCAATCTCCCCTCTGCCACTTTAAACCCATTCCCCCTCATCCTGTCATTACAAGACCTTGTCAATAGTCCATCCCCAGCCCTCCTGTAGGTCCCTTCAGATACTGGAAGGCCACTCCAAGGTCTCCTGGCAGCCTTCTCTTCTCCAGGCTGCAGCCTGTCCCCATAGCAGAGCTGCTGCAGCCCTCCGAGCATGTTGGTGGCCTCCTCTGGACTCTTACAGACAAACATTTAGGACCTTTCATAGCTCACATTCACCTACCCATTTTATTTGTTTGTTTTGTTGGTTTGGAGTTTTTGTTTGTTTGTTTGGGTTTT
>VWZI01012835.1:1384020-1394997 GCA_013396835.1 Psilopogon haemacephalus | reverse complement strand
TTTTTTTTTGGGTTTTTTTTTTTTGTAGGTTTAATTTTTTTTTTTTTTTAAGTTACCTGTTTTTCTATTCAGGCATCTGTTTTTTTCTATTCAGGTATCTGTTTCTCTGTGCCTTTCTGAGCCCTGTGTTTGTTTTGCTGAGGTACAAGGGCTGCTGGCAATGGAGGAGAGTATGAAAAGAGCTGTGAAATTAATTACACTGAAACCTCAAGAAAATACCCTATACTGTTGCAATCCTCAGAGCAGCACCATCAAGAACAGTCATGACATTTTGCCAAATGTTATTATTCATGAGGAAAAGAAACCCAGAGGTTTTGCTAAACTCTGAAACCCAGGGGTTTGGTTTGCTACAGATTCTGAGGGGCGAGAGAGAGGGAGTTTGTTGCACCCCATGCAGCGTGGACTTGTTTCACCTTTCCTACAGCTGTCAAATAATGAACTGCTCCCAAATGGCATTTTTATTAACAAATTATCGTCAAGACATGACTTAAAAATCTGGCATAGCCTCTTTGGTTGATTTCTTCTGGGAAGTAGAGAGCCTGCTATGAAACCCATACAAATCAGTTCCACTTTAAGAGTCCCAGGTATCGTTGAGGAAATATGAAGGATATTTACTTCTTATGGCCATACCTTATGGCCTCCCTCTAGGTGTTTGCCTTCCCTTTCCTAGACCTCCCTTTGCCCCATTTTCAATTTGCAATACCTAGCTGAAGCTGATGAATTTTGTTAGCACCAGGAGTAAATCTACCTCGACTCGAGGAAGATGGGAAGTAGGGGAAGAATGAGAAATAGAAAGTAAACAGATTAATCCAGCTAAGAAAGTCAGACTATTCCTAACTTGCAAGTCATGGTCTAGATGTTTGGGCTTGTTTTTCGTTGGTGTTTGGTTTGGTGTTTTGTTTGTTTTTTTCTTTCTTTCTTTGTCTTGTTTTGGGGGTTGGGTTGGGTTGGGTTGGGTTGGTTTGGGTGGTGGTTTGGATTTATTTGGGTGGTGGTTTGGATTCTGTTGGGTTTTCTTTTGAGTTTCTGTGGGCTTGATTTTTTTTTTTTTCCTTTTTTTAATGCTAGCTATTGGCCATCTTTATCTTTTCCTAGGTAAGGTAGCTTAACATTGAAATTTAGAAGCTTGTGGTACACTTTTGCTTGGAGGTGAACAACACCTGCCGGGTAAAACTCACTGCTGCGCAGAGGAATTAGTGCAAGAGTTCAGACTTCCAAAGCAGGGCGATAAAAGCAGAAGGGTCTTAACACTGGCCTCATGTACAGGGGTGATTTTTTTCTGTGCTTCATGTATTTGGAGACCTGGGTTTGTTCTATAAAGTAACGAGAAAAACGACCCACATGGGAAAATATTATTGATGGCTTCCTCTGCCCTTCGGTGATAAATATTGCAGGACTCTCCACTCACCCTTTGAATTAAAGCAACAATCCAATATCCACTCTGCTTTTCCTACACTTTTTGCCACTGTGACAAGCTCTTCCTTAGTCTTCATATAAAGCAAAATCCAGAGATTTTTTTAATTTTTTTTTTTTTTTTAAACTCTTTTTCTTCTAATCTGCCAAGNTCTGCATGCTGGATGGCAAAATAAGAGAGTAATGCCTTCCACAGGAAAGCTCTCGTGATAGTGGAGAACACTTCAAAAGCATTCATGTAGGGCAGAGTCTTATACCTCGCCTCTGTTCTCACCATTGAGATTCCCAGGCCACCGCCTGAAAAATGTGAGCTAGGAACACTTGGAAATGTTTGTTTTGCCTTGCTTGCAAACACGCAGGCAGAGCTGCAAATGCTCACCTGCAGGCATACTCTCTTGCAGCTTTTCAGAGACAGATTGACAGAACAAAAGCAAAACTCAGGCTGCCAAAGCTCAGGTCTAAGCTGCAAGTAGGTTTGGGGTTTTTTTTTTTCTCCCCTTTCTTTCAGAAAAAGCTAAAGGATCTTGTTCTCGATGAGCAGCACCAGGACAACTGAAGTCAGGCTTGATTTGTTATTTGGGTTGTTATGTTGGGGTTTTTTTCCCCTGGAATATGGGCCAGCTGCTTAATCTAAAACCAAATACATCTTTGATTTAATTAATTCCTTTTGTTGTCGCTGTTAAACAAATCAGTGCGAACAAGCCAGATTTTGTGCTCAAACAATATGCCATAATATTTATTAAATTATTTCTACAGCTTGAAGCTTTCCACAGCTGAAAATGAACAGGGCACTGCCTGGGTTTGGGTTTGGTTTTTTTTTTGTTGAAACTCACCATCTCACCGTTTCGCCACTTATTATCTTGTATTTGGGCTGTGCTTATAAACTTTTCTTTCATGATCTCCTTTGGGCAGGGCAACTGCTTGACCTCTGCCCGGTCCAGCTCTGAGAGCCAGCTGTGACCTCCATAGATTTTGCTTTTATTCTTCCATCTCCTGCGTTGCACTGCATGTTATCGTGCCCTTCTGGCTGGGTTTTTAATACCATCTGTATTGATTTCTAGGAAATGAGTGTCAGGCGTGGTCTGTATATCACTGTGAACGAGCACTTCTCCACTTGCTGGTCAGCTCAGGTGAGGAAAAGAGTGATCACTGGTTGCCTGGGAGAAGAGCCTGACCCCCACCTGACTACAACTTCCTTTTAGGTAGTTGTAAGAGAGTGCTAAGGTCACAAGCTCACAGGATGTCAGGGGTTGGAAAGGACCCAAAGGCATCATCGAGTCCAACCCCCCCTGGTCAGAGCAGGACCAGACAATCTAGCTCAGGTCACACAGGAACACATCCAGACAGGCCTGGGAAGGCTCCAGAGAAGGAGACTGCACGTCTCTGGGCAGCCTGTGCCAGTGCTTTGGGACCCTTCAAGTAAAGAAGTTTCCCTTGTGTTGAGGTGGAACCTCCTGTACTGCAGCTTCCATCCATTGCTCCTTGTCCTATCCCAGGGAGCAAGTGAGCAGAGCCTGTCCCCTCCTCCACGTCCCCACTCCTCCTGATCGTGGTACCATTTACACTGGCCTATGGTGGGCAGTTGCTTGCACATCATCCACTGTGCTTCACTGTGTTCTGTTTGCACTGGACCAGTTGATGAAATCTGATTTACTTCTTGCAAATCAGCCCAAAGAGAAAGGAGTCCAAAAGGTATTTGATGCATCCATCTTCCTCCATGCAGCTCGTTATAATTTAATTTTAATAAAAGAGAAATACTCCAAGTCCCTTTCCCCGCTGTTATAAATTGGCTGCCTTGGAGGTGCAGATTTACTGCAGCTGTGGCTGTGGTCCCTTCTTCATGAAATACAGCACTTGAGTGAGGCTAAGCATACATTGTGCTGCTGTGGCTGATCTGGAGCATGACAACTGCACACCACGTTCTGATTTCATGTCCGCTCATCGGCTTTTGTTTATGACATTAGTCTGGAGCTCAGGTTAGCAGATTCACTCTGAACTCCAGAAAAACACCCTGCAACTTTTGTCCTTCTCCTTTTCCCCCAGTAAAGTGGGGGAAATCCACATTCCTCCTGAAGGAATTTGCTGTTTTGTGCACTCCTGGAGGCTGGGGGTGGGGGGGGAATCTTAGGCACCTATTGGTGTTCTTTCATTTGGCAACTAGAATACAAATATCTGGAGATAATAGCCAGGGAAAATATTTCAGCTGTGTTGAATCCCAGTGTGTTGCTTGATAAGGACAGGGATTCAACACTACCAGATGATTGTTTATTTTTTTTTTAACAGCAAAATATCATTTGGTGGAAATGTTAATTGTAAAGGGAAGGCTGTCATACTAATCTAGGGTTAGTGCTGCCAAGAGTTTGGAAGAGAGCAAATACTGTGCTTGCCTATTGTAAAACGAGAAAATACATGAGTTATACATTTTTTGGAATGAATTTTGTTTCACTTGACATGAATATTTCTTTTCTCCTGAAACTGTTCTGCAGACTATAGCATTACTCAGCACGACCTCTACTCTGGTTTTTGAGGCTCTGTTCTCTTCTTGATTTGGGCTTGGAATTGTTCTTAAGCACACAAGCATGACTGCTGTTAAAGAACTCTGCTTACTTTAGGCAGATCTGGTATTTTTCAGTCAAGGTCAGAGATTGATGATACAACTTTTTTTTTAATTAGAGAGAGAAAGAAAGAAGCATGAAGTAGGAAGTGAGGATTCCAAATTGATGATAGCAAAAGATTGAGCCTTGCCCTCACCTTTGGCTATAAGTAGTCAGACTCCAAACTACCTCTTCAGTGGTTGGTTAGCTTTATTTACTATTTCCATCAGTAAAGAATTTACAAATGCTGCTTTGTTTGTTTAAATAGTTCTGGGCAAGTGTTTAGGAAAAGACTAAGTCCAGGACTAGTGAGGGGGCTGGAGGGAAAGTCTTATGAGGAGAGGCTGAGGGAGCTGGGGTTGTTCAGCTGGCGAAGACTTAGAGCAGAGACTTGTTTATAAATATCTGAGGGCTGGAGGGGTCAGGAGGAGTGAGTTCGTGGAGGAGGGACAGGCTCTGCTCACTTGCTCCCTGGGATAGGACAAAGAGCAATGGATGGAAGCTGCAGCAAAGGAGGTTCCACCTCAACACAAGGGGAACTTCTTTACTAGAAGGGTCCCAGAGCACTGGCACAGGCTGCCCAGAGAGGTTGTGCAGTCTCCTTCTCTGGAGCCTTCCCAGGCCTGTCTGGATGTGTTCCTGTGTGACCTGAGCTAGATTGTCTGGTCCTGCTCTAGCCAGGGTGGGGTTGGACTCGATGATGCCTTTGGGTCCTCTCCAACCCCTAACATCCTGTGAGCCTGTGACCTTAGCACTCTCTTACAACTACCTAAAAGGAAGTTGTAGTCAGGTGGGGGTCAGGCTCTTCTCCCAGGCAACCAGTGACACGACAAGAGGGTATGGTCTTAAACTGTGCCAGGAGAGGTTTATGTTGGATATTCAACCTAAAGGATATTCAACCTAAGGATATTTCCTTGTGGAAAGTGAGATTAAGCACTGAAATGGACTGGAATGGAGGTGGTTGAGTCACCATCCCTGGAGGTCTTTAAGAAAAGTTTGGCTGTAGCACTTGGTGGCATGGTTTGGGTGATGTGGTGCTGTCAGCTGATAGGCTGGACTGGGTGATCTCGGAGGTCTCATCCAGCCTCAGTGATTGATTCTGTGACACATGCACGAGTAGGTGATTGCAAAGCAGCCTTTGCAGGCTCGTTGCGCTGGAGCAGTTCCCAGTTCTTGCGCTGTGCCACACAAAGAGCAGCACTTGTGGCTGGATCCTTTCCCACCGCCAGAGAGCCCACACATTTCCCTAGCTGTGGATCACAGGCAGCCCTTGGCTGTTGCACTGGCAGCCACATTTGCAGTTGTAAACAGCAAGAGGCATTTTCTAGTTAATAACTGTGTTTTATTGTGAGCTTAGCAGTTACAAAGACAGACTGTTTCCCCAATACTGCCAATTCTGTGCCATCTAATGAGAATGGATTGCCATGGCAACCCATGCCATTAATACTTAAAAAAAAAAAAAAGTAATTAAACTCTCTAAGTCAATTTGCCCTTCCTTGTCAGATTAGGAAATGGAATGTTGTTTATTGCTTTCTACTGAAGCAACGAGGCAGCTAGGAGGGCCTGCAGGATTTGAGTTACCTGAGGAGATAACCAACTCTACAAGCCTTTCTATTAGTACAATTGTTCTTTTTCTAGCACGTGGCAGGTGTGGGAAAGCTGGATGGCACCTTGTGAGTGCTTGCATTCTGCCTGGCTTGGCAGGATGTTTGCTTAATGGAGATATTTAATTAAAGATTTTGCTTTGTGACTGGGTGGCCACGCAAAAGAAGAATCACAGAATCAGAGAATGGTTTAAGTTGGAAGGGAGCTCAAAGCTCAGCCAGTTCCAACCCCCCTGTGCCATAGGCAGGGACACCTCTCACTAGAACAGGATGCCCTAGAGGATGCTCAGATACCATTGAGATGTTTGTGTGTAAACACGATGTGACAGGCAATATTTATGCCAGAACTGTTAGTGGAACGAGGCAGTTGTCCCTGATTCAAGCTCTCTTTTGGTGCTGTCAGATTTATTCACTAGCCCTCACATGCTGTACAAGATGAAAGCTCCTTCCAGGACACAAAATGCCCTAAGAACATAGCAGAAGGAAGGAACCAAGCCTGGTCAAAACAGAGGGACCTGAAAAGTGCCTGGTTCCCTTTTCTGCAACATGCTGCACAAAATTCATTGGCTGCTCAAAGTGTTCTCTGCTCAGAGCCAGCTATGGGCTGCCCAGAGCTTATGGGCCAGGCACACAGCAGAATGGATGAGAGAGGCTCTCTTCATGCCTTCTTTCATTTTATTTGAATTTTCTGAAGTCACTGGGTGCTTTTTCCCAGCCCTGTCAAACCATCTTTAAAACTGCAGCCGTCAGCCATCAGATCCTAAGAAGTTTATTTCAGTTACTCTGTGCTTGTGCCCTTTAGCTCAAAAGAGAACGAGTTTCCAGCAGAAAAAAGGAGGGAAAAGGCTCTTAAGTGTTTTCAGTTTTAACTCTGAAAAGCCTCTGCTTGAGCATCAGGGACAGAAGCAACAACACAAGCAGCTGCAGAAAGTTGAAAGCATTCACTTTTTTATTGGTCCTGCTCTTCACTATTCCATTGAATTAATGTGACAGAAGTATAAAGAGATCTTTGTAGCTTATTTGATACATTTGATACAATTTTTTTTTCCCTATCACAACAGAAGATCCATGCAAATGACTTTTTTTTGAAGTTTGGTGGCTGAAAACTGGAAACAATTTTTTTTTTTCTTTCAGATTTGCCTGACTTCAGTTTTCAGTATCAAAAATGAAGCTGGAGACAAGTGGCAGTCTTGGCTTAAAAGGAATTTTGTTGGTGCCATCATTTCTTATCCTTAATGTGGACTTAATATGGACTACGAAAAACTTCAAAGCCTGCTTGTTTTCCCTTCAAGTGCACAGCTTTCCCTGCCACCTCATGAACAAATTTAATCTACCCAAATTTTGTGATATTTTTGTTTTCAGTGGATTTAAGGGAAGGGAAGGGAAGGGAAGGGAAGGGAAGGGAAGGGGAGGGAAGGGAAGGGGAGGGAAGGGGAAAGGGAAGGGAAGAGGAGGGGAAAGGGAAGGGAAGAGGAGGGGAAGGGAAGTCCCTGTTGAATTTGGGAGATTGAAGGAGTAGCCTAAAAGTATTCTTCTGAACTCTTGATGTTTGCATTGATTTCCTGTCATATCACCTGCCTGAGAGCTCCTTTGTATGTCCCCAACCTACACCAGCCATTTCCTTCTCAGCTCTTCACATATGCTGATACACAGGACATGAGAAGGCTTTTCCCAGGATTTATAGTCTTTGGACTGGTCTCTGTCCTGAGGGGCTCTCTGAGTGCCTCACTTGAAAGCACTAGAAATGTGTGGAAGCATAATAAGGTCAATCTGCTTAAGGCAGGTGTCTTTTGAATTTACTGTTGTGAATATGGAGCATCCTCGCGATGACGTTGGCGGTGACAGCTCAGAGCTCACAAGCTGTTCTCGGAGCCTGTGTTTGCTGGCTTCCTGAGCCGATGAGTGATGAGGCAGGAGAGCAGCCTGCCACCACCTTTTATTTTCTTCCTTCCCTTGAAAGCCTGGTTAGCCGATAAGAAAGCAAGAGGGCATTCGTCATGCGGGCTTTTCTTTCCCGAAGTGAGGCAGCTCCCCTCGGCAACAGCTCAAAACCTTGGGGGAGGCAGGGATGGGGCAGAGACTCTGCAAGCAGTTTCATCATGCTTGCACTTGTAGCCAGGTTGGAAGAAGTGGGATCTGGCACCATCAGGACATCCTCCTGTATCCCTCAGCTATTAAAAGGTGGAAAGATGTAGGAAAGCAATAATGATAGGAGTCACAGATAGCAAAAGTTGAAAAATAAGAGGAAATGAGATGTGAGGTAATTTGACGGCAATGAGGAAAATCCTGAGCAATCTATCACATCTGTGCTCGTGGTGTTGGGAAGGCAGAGAGAGCTGCTAGGAAGGCACAGAGTGTGAACTCAAAGTGCTCCCATGCAAAGGCTACAGTAATGAATTCCAATCTTGCCCAAGAGCAATTCTTAATATAAGCACAAAGGGGGGTTTGGAGTATTGATTTTATTAAAAAGACAATAAATTGGAGTGAGTTGTTAAAAATTAGTGCTGCCTGGAACAGTTTGCATTAAATCAGTGCACAGGTAAAGAGGGGCAGGCTCAAAGAGGGGTGTATATCAGGATTGAATTTTGGATCTCAGAATCACTGCTCACTAGGACCACTCCTTCTTCCATTCAGCTGCCTTTCCCTTGCCTCCTTCTTCGTAGTAACCCCTGTGGATGGAGCTCCAATTAATAAAACTTACCTTTATGTATGCATTATCATAATACAAAGGCTCAAGGGGCACACAATCCCTTCATGCCTGAGCAAATTTAAAACTCATGATTCTCCTGGGATGCTTGCTGGGAAATAGAGAAAGGGAATAAAGGGCATTGGAACATTGCTGCTGAATGATGGCTACTCTTTGCAAAGTGCTGTGAAGCTTGTTAGATTCTGAACATTTATGGGAGCCTTATTGCTATTAGATCCTGCGAAATGACTATAATTAAAAACGCTGCTCCTTTTTTACATGGAAGATCTGCTCTGCGTGTTAAATCATTTTCTTGGAAGAGCCTGGGAGAAATTAGGGCTGTGATCGGGACAATAAGAGCAAATGGCCAAAAATATTTAAATTGCCAATGTTTTCTGCTAGAAAATACTGCAAATGCCAGGTCTGAACGCACATATACACAGTCCCAGGTTTTATCATTGGGACACCACTGCCTGCTTATGATTGCTGCTACTAATAACTCTGCTTTTTTTTATTGCTTAGTCTGCTCTGTGCCTGGAAGATCTGAGCCCATCATAGCTTCTGCTGCGCAGAGCATTTATAGAAAGGCAGCTGCCCCCAATAAACTGCTCAGATCTGTAAGGGATGTAATGATAGAATCGGTTAAAGAGATGGGGTGAGGGAGAAGTCAATTTGCAGTAATGCAATTATGGCAGAGTTACAATTAGCAGTCTGGACACTCCAGCTTCCTAACCATTGCCAAGTGGCCTTCAGCGTGCCAGAAAGAGCGACTGTAAGCCAGGATGTGAACAATAACTTAGTGGTGGTGAAGGACTTTTCACCATCCATGCACGTTCAATGCGAGTTGTTGTCCATTAACCAGATTTAATAACGCTTTGCAGAACCTGCAGTTTTCATTAACGTTCACCTTGGAGTGCTAAAAGGGACAAAGGATGGGATGAGCACACTAAATAAAGAGATTCTTACAATTCAGCCTCCTACGTGTAGAACGTAGCAACTCCCAACTTATATTTGTCCCCGAGTGAGCACAGGCAAATAACATCTAGAGCCTGGGAGGAGCCTGAGGGAGTGTGTGTTGCTTACTCACCATGCTGAGTGTCTAATTAAAGGAAATCCTCTTGTGCCAGAAGAGAGACTGTAATCCTGTATTACCAAAAGCCTGTTTGACTAAGGCATGTTCACCACAGGTAGCGTGAAGGAGTTGCCTGAAGAGTTTTCAGTTAGCTCCACTTGCAATCACTTCCTCGACTGCAACCCAGTGGTGAGGGAGAAGCCAATCACAGATCTATGGTCCAGTTTTCACTTGGTTTGAGGTTCCATCCAGTCTGGCACGAATTTATTTATAAAAAAGTCGCCAGTGTGAGAATGTGGGGTGGATTTCATCTTGGTTTTACAGCCTGACTTCATCAAATTATTTTTGTCTCAACGCTTTTGCAAAAGAGAGCCTGGACAAGGTCTCCCTTTCCAAATCCCAAAGCGTTCCTAGAAAGCAAGGTCACTCCTTAGTGATTTCATGTACAGGCTTGATTTAGCAACACCAGATAAATTCCCACATGGACAAATTTAATTAAACTGACAATCTTGCTAAGTCATGTAGTTAGCAGCCAGTAAGTAAAGAAAATGAACTCAGATTTATTTGTTATTTATTCCCAGGCTTTAATCACCCAACAGTAATTCCATAATTGAATTAAAGTACTTAACTATTCTAATGCAAATTAGCCAGCTTATAGTTCTTCAATGAGTAAATTATTGCAAATCAGGTACCCATGATATCAACATTATTCACTCACAGTTAATTTATCTTAATAATAATTGAGTTTGGGTTTGGGTTTTTTTGTTTTGTTTTGGTTTTTTTTACTTATTTCAGAACTGGATATAATTTTATTTGTGAAGGCTGAAAATAGTAAACTTGGACAGCGTCATAAAAATAAATTCTCTGGTTTGATTTCTTTTCAGCTTTTAATTAAAAAAAAAAAAAAAGATAAGAAGGAAGAGAATTCAGATCTGCAGATCATAGCGGGAGGGCAGCTGCCACTGCAGTGTTACTGAAATGCAAACAAGTGAGCTGCAGACAACAAGAAGGAAAAGTGCAGCCATCAGGGAAGCATACAGTCTGCTGAGGACTGGATTGCAATGGTTAACAAGATGAGAGAGACTTGGCCTGCAAAGAGGAACTGTCCTCACAGAAACGTGCAGGTTGACAAAGCCCCTCAGGATCACCAAGCCCAGCCCAGAACCCTACTCTACAAGATTCACCTTAAACCATAGCCCCAAGCAGCACATCCAAACCACCCTTTAAACACATCCAGGGTGTGTGACTCCACCACCTCCCTGGGCAGCTCATTCCAGTCCCTGACCACTCTCTGTACAAATTTTTTTTCATAACATCCAGTCTAAACCTCCCCAGCCCAGCTTGAGGCCATTCCCCCTTGTTCTGTCTCCAATGCCCTGTGAGCAGAGCCCAGCAGCAGCCTCTCCACGATGTCTGGAGCCCCCAGCACAGGAAGGACATGGAACTGTTGGAGAGAGTCCAGAGGAGGGCCACAAAGATGCTCAGAGGGCTGGAACAGCTCTGCTATGAGGACAGGCTGAGAGAGTTGGGGCTTTTCAGCCTGGAGAAGAGAAGACTTTGGGGAGACCTTATAGCAGCCTACCAGTATCTGAGGGGGGCCTACAGGAG
>VWZI01012835.1:1367126-1378950 GCA_013396835.1 Psilopogon haemacephalus | reverse complement strand
AAAAAAAAAAAAAAAAAAAAAAAAAAAAAAACACAAAAAAAAAAACCAACCCAAACTCTATTTAAAAAAATGGCTTGGAACCTGTGAAGGGAATGGTAAAGAGTTTAGGAACAATGTTTTATAAACCTCCTGAACAGTTTGATACAATATGTTTAGGATTGGCCAAATATGTTTTTTGGGAACAGCAAAGACAGTTGTATTTAACCAAGCATTAGCATGATCTGTGGAAACAGACGTTCTCCCTCAAGGACAATGATGAAGCATTAATTACAGGTAGAGATGAGCCGAAACAAAGACTTAGAAACCTGCTGCTGCTGGAGCATGTTTTTGGGGTTGCTGATTTATGGAAGCTAACTGTGGAATGCAAGTTCTAATGAAGATGAAATTTGAAGCCAGGCAGGTAAATGTATTATTCTATGGCCTGACATGAAACATTCCATCTACATCTTGTTGGAAGTTAAGCTTGCTATGAAATGCAGTTGTGAGGAGCAGTTTGCCCTGGGATTTCAGTGAAAGCACCTGATGGAGATTACTGCTTCATGAATGCCAAGGATGCTTACCCCTATTTAGTGCAAATGACTTCCTGGACCACATCAGTTAGAGCATGGTGGAAGTCCTAAATGAAAATGAATAAATTTGAGTAGGTGATTAAATGTTGCTGCCTGTGGTTAAGTGTAAAGCAGAAGAATTAAGACAGAATAGGTCAATTAATGACTGGGTTTTTCCTAGTCAAAATGAAAAAAAGGTGGTCAACAGAGACAGAGGATCCTCACTCCTGTAAATTTAAGTAGAAGAGAAAGGGGTGTGTATGTAAATGAACACTGAGAAGTGGCACTCAGAGCAAAATGACTACAACTTTCTGGTAACCAAGGCTAGGTATGAAAATGCAGGAAAGAAGATTTAGTCTTCATAAGCTTTTCATCTCTAATTACTGTACAGTCTCAATCTTTCTGCTCCTGGTGTAGTTGAGGTTTAAAGCAATTGCTAATGTGTTTAATTGCATGCTCCAGCTATTATCATCTCCCTAGAAAGCATAAGTGCAAGTCTGGTTTTGTTTTTTGGGGTTTTTTTCTCTGTACTATTATTGTTCCACCTAGCACAGTGCTGTGATACTCAGGGGGACATGAGTGTTATTTTTGTACCTCCAAACCAGCACATCTGTGTTAATGCAGTAGTCTGCCAGTGCCATTAACAGCCTGAGGTTTGACACAGCTCATGCAGATGTAGGACATCTCTGCCAGGGGGGCTGTGTGTCTGTCACCTGAACATGCACAAAAAGCTGACTGCTTTCACCCCCCCAACAGCTTCATTTTTTTGCACAAACTGTGCTGGGAGGAGGCAAAATTACCCTCCTGTTTTTCAGTAAGTGGACCAAACTTGCTTTTGCAATCCTGTGGTGGTTTGGCAATTGCCTGCCCCCCCACTGTGAAATAACCCAGGCTAGGACTCAGTTGGATGGAATTTAAGGAATGAAGCTTTATATTGACAGGAATGCACAATATACAAGCAGATATTGACAATGTATAACAGATATTTACAGATATATACAGTGAAAAAGTAATACAGAAACACCACAGCCCTCCCAGAGATCGAAATCCCTAAGAGGGGTTTCTAACCACCCCTACCACCTTTCCCCCTTTCCCCAATTTTATCTCACCATCTGTTTTATGCAGCAGATAGGCAAAGGTATATTGGCCAGGGAGGTTAGCAGTAGGAAAGAAGTTAGTGGAATTATTCAGAATCAGCTACAAAAGGCAGGGAAAAGGAACCATGCAAGGAGCCAGCCACAGCCCAGAGAGGTCTGAAGCAGTCTGACTTATTTATATTTGGGTTACAACTCTCAAAACAATGTTTTTTTCTTTCTCAGTAAAGCTCTGAGTGGAGTAGCATTGTCAATGCTTTCCTCTCAGCCTATACTGTAAATTCTAATTAAGATCCTCCAATTAGTTCAAACCAGCACAAATCCCTTAAACAGATGTGCTTGTGTGTGTGATTTACACTCCTTTCTTTCAAGTTACTGTTGTGTAGTTGTCTACAGGGGGTTGGACTGGATGACCCTTGAGGTGTCTTCTAATAAGATGCATTCTGTGATTGCACCAGGTCACACATCTACTCAAGACAGCCTGGAATGCCTTTTTGAGAGGAATTCTTACAAAAAGCAAGATCCTAGGGTGAGATTTTTCAATTTCTTTACAACAGGTTAAGACAATACTGAGGTAGGTAGGGAAAGAATTAACTGAAGATGACAATTGTCAGACAGAATAGCTCCCATGCCTGCACATCTGCATCGACTCCCTGTGGTGTGTTCCTCAAATAGAAGCTGACACTGCAACAAAGGATTGGTCATTCCTAGAGCTACACAAACGTCCTTGGTTGAATAGTTGTCAGGAAAATTCTGTTCTTTTACCTAAAGTTTTCCATGATTATTTACACTTCACAAAACAGAGCTATGGAATCAGGCTTGGCTATCATCTTTAGCTTTTCCTATGGAGACACTCTTCCTCTAAAATAGCCTCAGTCCTGGGGGAGCAGCATTCACTCTGTCCTTCCATCCTCTTTGTATTGGGTGGGGAATGGCTGGAGACTAGCCCTGAGGAAAAGGACCTGGAGGTCTGGGGTGATGAAAAGCTCAAGATGAGGCTGCAGTGTGAGTGCAGCCCAGACAGCAACTGTGTGCTGGGCTGCAGCAAGAGCAGCTGTGGCCAGCAGGGCAAGGGAGGGGATTCTGCCCCTTTGCTCTGCTCTCCTCACACCCCACCTGGAGCACTGTGTGCAGTTCTGGAGCCTCCAACACAAGGAGGACATGGAACTGTTGGAGGAGTGCAGAGGAGGCCACCAAGATGCTGAGAGGGCTGCAGCAGCTCTGCTATGAGGACAGGCTGAGAGAGTTGGGGCTCTGCAGCCTGGAGAAGAGAAGGCTTCAATATCTGAAGGGGGCTACAGGAAGGCTCTGGAGGGACTATTGACAAGGTCTTGTAATGATAGGAGAAGGGATAATGGGTTTAAAATGCCAGAGGAGAGATTGAAACTGGATGCTAGGAGGAAGTTCTCTGCAGTGAGGGTGGTGAGACACTGGCACAGGTTGCCCAGGGAGGTTGTGGCTGCTCCCTCCCTGGAGGTGTTCAAGGCCAGGCTGGATGAGGTCTTAAGCATCCTGTTGTATTGGGAGGTGTCGCTGCCTATGGCACAGGGGTTTGGAACTGGATGATCTTTGAGGTCCCTTCCGACCTAAACCATTCTATAATTTTTTTTCCCCCCCTTGCTGTTTCCTGGGCAAATATAAATCTTCATTTATGTTTTAACATGTTACAGCTGATACAATGAGTATTTTTTTTTCCTCATTGACACTCCTGTGAATCTTGCAGCCATATCTGTTGACCGTCAGCCAGCTGCAAAGGTTAGTTCAGTTGTCTCAGGAAGTTATTGCTGATTCGGGACTGGCAGTTGTGTTTTGCAAGATGCGCGGTTTGGATGGAGGCAAGAGAGCAAGGCTTTGGATGAGAGGAGGCAAGAGAGCAAGGCTTTGGATGAGAGGAGGCAAGAGAGCAAGGCTTTGGATGAGAGGAGGCAAGAGAGCAAGGCTTTGGATGAGAGGAGGCAAGAGAGCAAGGCTTTGGATGAGAGGAGGCAAGAGAGCAAGGCTTTGGATGAGAGGAGGCAAGAGAGCAAGGCTTTGGATGAGAGGAGGCAAGAGAGCAAGGCTTTGGATGAGAGGAGGCAAGAGAGCAAAGGTTTGGATGAGAGGAGGCAAGAGAGCAAGGCTTTGGATGAGAGGAGGCAAGAGAGCGAAGGTTTGGATGAGAGCAGCCAAAAGCTGGGACATGAGCTGTTCTCAAGCAAACAGGATAGTTCTGCCTAGAATGCCTTGTCTGGAGAGCATCGTTCTCCATGGGATGAGGAGTTGTCCAGCCGCTGCTCAGCAGAGATGCTCACTCCGGGCTCTGCCATTTCCTTTGCAAATGGAGGCAGATGGTGCAATGGTGCCTCTGGACCATATGTTCTTTGTTTGCTCAATTGCTTCTTCCTTTGTCTGTTTTTGTGCTCCTGCACTGGTTTCTCCACCTGCTCGTTAGTGCAGGATGAACGGCCTCTTCCCTGAGCCTTGTCTGTTGCTTGTACTTTATTTCCCCTGGCCACGCTTCCAAATGCCACATTCTTGGCGTTGTCAAGCAGTGACTATTTGAGTCAAAAAGAGATGACCAAAGCAGTGTGTGGTATGAAGGATGCATAGTCCCAGGAGCTGCAGCACGGCGCTTTGAGATTCGTGCACACTCCATCTTTTTACTCACGCTGGTTTAATTTCAGTGGCTTTGCTGTAAGTGCTCCCAGCTTGTCACTCGTTAATGTTTCAAGCCTAACTGCTGGTAGATTGAAAAGGATTGATTGTAATTGTTTTGGGTGGCGTTTTGCTCAGCTACTGTAAGTTGAGTCTGCCCAACTTGGGCCTCGTTAGGAAAAAAAAATTAAAAAAAAATCCTATCTTCCATAAATATTTTTATTAAAGCTTTATTCCCCAGCTGGAAGACAGAATTACCATTCAAAGATAACTGACAGGCTGGGTGCTAAATCAACATTATACTGTCAGGATAGAGAGATAAATTTAGACAAAATAGGCTGTTACTACTAAAACACTCCCTTCCCTTCTATAACACAGAGTAATGCATATTCCTGATAGCGTTGAGTGAGCTCTTAAGCAAGCAATTTCTTTTAAAATTCCAATTAGAGCACATTGTTGCTAACAAAGATGCCTTGCTTTATCCCGTAGCTGACAAGCAATGGAGACATAATTTATCAGTGTAATGGCAGCAAGCCCCCAAGATGGAGCAGCAGGTTTCTGGTGGCCTGTAGAATTCCCTAGTGCTCCTTTAGTTCTTCTCTTCTGTTGCGTGATGATAATAAACTCCTGCCGTCTTGCCACGAGGAAGTAATCCATAATCATCCTGTTGATTTAAGCAGAAAAGGACACGTGAGAACCACCTGAGGAGGAGATGTGGGGAATGAATGGGTTCACGTGTCCAGTGGCTCCTCTCCAGCACTGGCAGCAATGGTTGCTTTGCTACCTGCAGCCCATGCCACAGTACAGCGACTGGAGAAATTGAACTTCTTTCTCAGCTGTCTTTGTTAAGGCTTGGCTGCTGGTCTGTAACAGGATTAAACATCTTTACCAGCTCTTCTAGTTGCTCCAGTCACTGCTAGATTTGGACTTGGGCATTCTTCTCACTGGCAGATCCTTGTTATTGAACGTGTCCTGCTCCTAGCGGTGTTTGATGAAGTAGTTGTCTCTGCCTCAGAGCCGTCTCCCTCTTGGCTTTGTTCTGTGTCCTCATGCAGGCATAAAAAGGTCGTGTTAGCAAGCCTTTCCAAATGCACTCAGAGCTGGCTGCTACAAATGTTCTTTCTGTTTCTGCCAAGCTGAAGGCGACCGGAAAGATGAACCAGAGAAGAGAAATGGAGTGAAGCAAGTAACTGACTGGCCGTGAATCTCCTCTTCCCTTCAGTTTACTTAGCTGCGTGGCAGATGTTTACCTACCAAGATTTATGAGCAGGTTTATTTAGAAAGATTTCATCTGGTGTTTGAACCATGTTCAGAATTAGGAACATTTCAGAGGGTAAGTTGATGAATAGGCCCATTTGTTGAGCCAGGTAGGCTGGAAAGGAATTTTGAGGTGCAGAAGATTCATCTAGAAGAAGGAACTACAAATGTATTTTAAAAAATACTTCTTTGAGCTAGAGACAACATTGGCACAACTGAATTGTGTAATAACTTGCTCTGGGTAGATCTAGATTGGGGTTTAAAGACTTGCTATTGTGTCATCATTTAAGCAGAATGCTTTATTTTAGCAGGATTCTTCTGACAAAAGTGAGTTTGAGAAAGGTGGCTGAGATCTGCCCTGTTGCACACAAGGCAGCTCCTGTGGCACACCAAGGAGCAGGCTGCTGCTCTTTCCAGCAATTCCTCCAAAACTTGCAGGGCATTCTCAAAACTCAGTGGAATCAAGGTTTTAAAATCAGAGTAATGAGGAGATGATCACTAATATACCCTAAACTTCATCAGATTGTCTTTGAGACAAACACTGCTTCCTTTCCAGTGATGAGAGCTTCAATTAGATTTCGTGTAAGTGTAATCTGTTTGACAAAAAATCACTTCTCTTTAAGCTTATAAATCAAAACCTGATGTCTGAACTCCCTTTCCACTCAAAATGCAGTTTGGGAAGTGCTGTCTCATTAATTCCAGCCGGTTTGAAGTACCTCAGTTTTTACATTTTCGTGTTGCCAAAAGCCACTGTGAAATCACTTCACATTTCCATTGTCTGTTAAAATGAGCTCTTTAGTCATTACAAAACTGACTGGAGCATTTTGTGCTAAAGCAAGCTGGGGGTGTGCAGCCTGGAGAAGAGGAGGCTTAGGGCAGACCTCATTGCTCTCTACTGCTACCTGAAAGGAGGTTTTAGGCAGGTGGGGTTGGGCTCTTCTCCCAGGCAACCAGCAACAGAATGAGGGGACACAGTCTTGAGCTGCACCTGGGGAGGTTTGGGCTGGATGTTAGGAAGAAGTTCTTCACAGCAAGAGTGATTGGCATTGGAATGGGCTGCCTGGGGAGCTGGTGGAGTCCCCATCCCTAGGAGGTGTTTGAAAGGAGGCTGCATGAGGCATTTACTGCCATGGGTTAGTTAATGAGAAGGGTTAGGTGATAGGTTGGACTCCATGATCTTAGAGGTCTTTTCCAACCTGCTTAATTCTGTGATTCTGTCTTTTCCAATCTGGTGAATTTTGTGATTCTGTTCTCTGAAAAAAAAAAAAAAAAAAAGTCAGTTTTTCACATTTTCCTTCTGTATGTGTGGAGGTGGAAGAAGTCAAGAAACTGCCAGTCAGTTCTCCCTGCTGTCACCTGAACGAAAACTGGTGGAGAAAATTAACCTGATTCTATCAGCCCTTATGCACAGTGTACAGTGCTAGGGCATTTATTTTTTTTAAAGGAAAGTTCTTCACTGAGATTTTTGTTTCCCCTAACCTTCATCCACCACCCTAGGCGATAGGGAACAAATAAAGGCTGAGATATTCATATCAAAATAATGTCAAGAGGATGTTCTTTCAAAGCAGTCCAAGAGAGGCTTTAATATTTTCCATATAGATGCTGTTGTGTGTTGATTAATCCATATCACTTCACTCACAGATGTGCAGAAATTCCATCAGATGCTTTATTGCCTACAGAGGGAGTTGCAGTTAGAGTTCACCTGTTGTCTTCTCAGAATTTATTTAAAGGGGAGGGGGGGGAAAGCAGCACTTCCCCAAAGAGCTGCAAAAGCTGGAGCCTGTTCTGCATCATCTTTTCTTACAGGGAGTAGTCAGTCCCCTGCCAATCATTGGTGTCCTTTAGGCATGATGACACCGTTTTGCTAGGAAACTGTTTCCCAAGACATCAGCTACTCAATGGGATGTGGGAATGGGGGCCACAACTGATGGAGAAGAGGTTTCCTGCACACTAGGAGCTGGGGTAAAGGGCAAGTTTAGGTGTTGGTAGGGAAGGGATTGAACACAGGGCTGGAGCCTGTTCTGCATTCCCTTTTCTCACAGGGAGTAGTCAGTCCCCTGCCAATCATTGGTGTCCTTTAGGCATGATGACACTGTTTTGCTATGAAACTGTTTCCCAAGACATCAGCTACTCAATGGGCTGTGGGAAAGGGGGCCACAACTGATGGAGAAGAGGTTTCCTGCACACTAGGAGCTGGGGTAAAGGGCAAGTTTAGGTGTTGGTAGGGAAGGGAGTGAACACAGGGCAGGGAAGCTTGCAGTGCGAGTGAGAAGGAAATGAGCTCTACAGTTTGCTCTCCCAGATCATGTGCTGAGTAAGCAAGTTGTGCACATTTATAAAACCAGAAGGCAGATGCTTGGGTTAAGAATGGACAACAGTGAGCTGTGTGGTTGCAAGACAAAGTGATGGCTATGGACTCAACAGGTCCAAGGCCAGCTCAGTTTCCTGGCCAGCATTTTCACAGTGCAAATTACTCACAGGGTCTTGCTAGGCTCTGTGCTGCACCAGGAGCAGGAGGGTGTGATAGACCAGTCCTCTACTATCTCAAAGCAGTACCTGTGGTAGGGCAGGGCTTGGGCTGCCCAGGAATGAATTTACTGTAGCTGTGGTGTTGGAATCCCTGTGGGAGATTTAGGCTGCAGTTAGACCAGAATTGTGAGGGAGGTTTACAAACCTCCCTGAAAAGCTGATGGATGGCCTCTCCCTTCCTAATTGGCAGTTGTTAATGAAGACTTGGAAGGGACCAGATAAGGATTTGGGTAACAGAAATTCACTGCTAATGTCTCTTCACACTGGGGATAAATTAGCATAAGCCTCATCCCCACTGAGTGGGGCTGGGAGGTGGATTCATTTTTGAAGGCTGTCTGGAAACTCCAGAGGAGGGCTCCCTAAAGTGGTAGAAGTTCTGAGACAGAATTGCTACCACAGGCTTTGCTCCTGCTGTGGTGCCCACTTCCTGCTGCCTAACATGTATGTCCTGCTAACAAGATTTGTATGTTAGAGACTTCTCTTTCGTGTCTTTGGCTTACATCACGACACCATCAGCACTCATGCTGTGGATGAAGCAAAGTCAGATGTATGACAGTGTAGTGCAGCTGGCATAAGTCCTTCCAAGTGTGCTCCCTGTGGTAATGAAAGGGCAGGAGCTAATACTATAATTTTCCTTTTCCCCTTTGGATTAAATCCTGAGCCCCACTACTATTTTTAATTTATATTTTCCTAAGCAGGTGCCTTCTGTCCCTTTGAGGCTGTGGCACCTCATCCATGGAGTTATCACCCCAGCCAGCAGCATCTTCCCATCATGTCATGATGCAACTGGGATTATGGCATTGAAACAGGGCACAGAATCACAAGAGGCTGCTGGGAGTCATGCCCTTAGAAACTGTTCAAGGCACACTCAGAAGTACATTGCTGTCATCTAGAGATGAACAATGACAGGTTTGCTGGTTGCAAACTAATTGTATGGATCAGAAGCATAGCTCACACAGCTGTTACTGGGTTTACCAGCCAAATCTGTTAAGAAAAGAGCAATAGTGAAGGTCTCCAACAGATGCTGGGTCTGGATTGTGGCCAGTCCTGCAAGAAGCAAACTCACCAACCTTTCTTCTGTGGTCTTTCCAGTTGGTAGGGAAGTCATCTAGAGCACCTGGGAGAAAAGGGAAAGAGACATCATTGTCACAATTCACAGCCTCCCGTTAACACAAGCTATCAGAATTTGCACTCCCTGAGCAGGGTCATGGAAGACTGCAAAAAAACCATCGTGGGCACTTGTGCTGTGCATTGTAAGGCAGCAGCTGTACTTGAGGCTGTTCAGTTTGGAGAAGAGGAAGCTCCCAGGTGACCTTATTGTGGCCTTCCAGTATCTGAAGGGGGCCTGAAGAAAAGCTGGGAAGGGACTTTTTAGGCTGTCAGGTAGTGACAGGACTAGGGGCAATGGAGCAAAGCTGGAGGTGGGGAGATTCAGATTGGATGTGAGGAGGAAGTTCTTTACCATGAGAGTGGTGAGGCCCTGGAATGGGTTGCCCAGGGGCGTGGTTGGGGCCACTTCCCTGGAGGTGTTTGCAGCCAGGCTGGATGAGGCTAATGGTCCAGCCTAATCTAGGGTAGGGTGTTCCTGCCTATGGCAGGGGGTTGGAACTAGATGATCCTTGTGGTCCCTTCCAACCCTGACTGATTCTATGATTCTACTTCAATACCTGCCTGCCACACACAGGAATGCAGAACAGGGACTGCTCCTTTGCCTGTTTGAGCAGCAGCTAGTGAATACTAAGGGCAACCTCATGGTGCAGGAATTTGTGGGAATTATTTGTGGATGTGGCAATTATCATCTTGAGCCTCCACCTAGCCAGAGTACATCCTACATGGAACCTGGCTATCAGACTGGGATCCTGACCTGTAGCAAAGTGCTCCAGAAGAAAACTCCTCTGCACGCTAGGTCAAGGAATAAACTGCACTGCCTCTTCCTTGTCTTAAAGCAGTTGTCCTAATGTTTAGTCACAAAAATCTGGCTTAAGACCAGGCAGTGGAGATTTAGTGGCCCTTTGAAGTGTTAGGGTCACCTGCACTTATTACATAACTGTCTCATGTCAGCTCCCTCTTCAACTGTGATTGATGGTTTCAGCCTTAACGAGCATCCAGTGGCCAATGAATTTCTCAGCCTAATTACATGCTGTCAGAAAAAGTGCCTGCATGTAGGTGTTTTAATTTTTTTTTTTTTAATTATTTTTAATCTGCCATCTTGTAGCTCTGATTAATGTTGGCTCCCACCAGCAGCTATAGGATTGATGTGTGCCAGCTGAAGTCTCAAATACAAAGGAGTCTCTTTTGTTCTCCCCTGCGTATCTGGTGTTTGGAAACAAGAGTTTGATGATGATACCATGCATGGGCTCCCAGGCAAAAGCCAACCTGCCTGATCCTTACTGCAGGAAAACACATGGCAACTTCAGATTTATGGCAGCAAAAGCTTTGTACTTTGGACATCGAGTGTAATAGAAATCACATCCAGGTACACTAAGAAAGAACTTTCTTGATTAATATTATGCTGTCTGCTGGCATTGTGGCTGATGTGGTGTTATCCTTTTGGAATCACAGACTTACCACAGCTCTTCCCTGCCTATTAGCACCATGTCCCAAGGTGGTGGGAAGAGAATTACATCAGTTCTTTCATCTGTTCTTCTAGTCTTATTGATTATCACTTTCACAGGCACTCTCTGAGGTTTGCCTTGTGTGGAAAGTGACCCTCAAAAAGAAACATCGTGCTGGTTGGAACTAACTGGAGGATTTGAATGAGAAATTAGACTATAGGTTGAGAAATGAAAACTTGTGATGTCACTTCACTCACAGCTTTATTGAGAAAGAAAAAAAAATGTTTTAAGAGTTGTAACCCAAATATAGATAAGTCAGACTGCTTCAGACCTCTCTGGGCTGTGGTTGGCTCCTTGCATGGCTCCTTTTCCCTGCCTTTTGTAGCTGATTCTGAATAATTCCCCTAACCTCTTTTCCTACTGCTAACCCCCCCTGGCCGATCTACCTTCACCTATCTGCTGCATCAACAGGTGGTGAGATAAGATTGGGGAAGGGGAGAAAGGTGGTAGGGGTGGTTAGAAACCCCTCTTAGGGATTTTGATCTCTGAGAGGGCTGTGGTGTTTCTGCATTAACTTTTCACTGTATACATCTGTAAATATCTGTTATACATTGTAAATATCTGCTTGTGTATTGTGCATTGCTGTAAATATAAAGCTTCATTCCTTAACTTCCAGCTGACTGAGTCCCAGCCTGGGTTATTTTGAAGGGTGGGGGGACAGGTAACTGCTAAACCGCCACAAACATGAAGATAAACCTGGTGAGTTTCTAATGCCCAGCAAGGCCCTGGTTTGTCAATAGCTGCTCTTTACTTTTTGGGGGGCTTACCTTTTGACATATCAAAGGAGAAGTTGACATTTTCCATGGGTCCTCCCATTTTGTGTTCCTATATAATTTTCATGTTCAGAAAGTAACATGTGGGTGTGATTCTCCTCAATTAGCAGATGCCGAGATCATACTCCACATGATTAGGTCTATTCACTTCATCCATGTGCAGAAATTTTCAAAATGAACCCTTACAGCAAGTGCTGAACACTGCTGGGGTTTGAATGCCATAGCATTTTCAGATTTTTTAATTTTTTTTTTACTCATGGCTCAAATGGTTATTTGGAGTGGAGAGTGCACTGAATTATTTCTTCAGAATGAATACTTATGTCTAATTTTTTTTTTTTTTTTTTTTTTTTTTTTTTTTTTACCCCCCCTTTTTT
>VWZI01012835.1:1305934-1357932 GCA_013396835.1 Psilopogon haemacephalus | reverse complement strand
ATTGCAAGCATTTGCATGGGATAAAGTGCATGGAGAGGACTCCTGCTAGAACATTGTGTTAATGGATGACAAAGAGAGACCTTGTCTGATAGCTCTGTCTTATCATTTCCTTTAACACTTTGAAATGCAAACCATCACTCTCCTTCACAGAGCCCTTCAAGTGTGTCCTGATTGATGCCACAGAAGAACAGCCAAATTCTTGGACTAGTGACATGTTAGCAGTGAAACTGAGGTGGCACAATCGGTGTTTAACAAATCATAAACCTGTTTTGTCAGTCCTATCCCAATTATAATTTGATCCCAAGATAATCTTGCCAAGTGTCATTTAAAGCAGGTAGAGCTTGAAAAGTAAACACAAATGGTAAGTGGAGTTATGTGTTTTGGAGAATAACATGAACAGAATGGTGGAGAGGTACCAGAAGAGAACTGATGACCTGACAGCATCCTGACTCTGTCCCTGTGTTTGGCTCACCCTGTTGTATTCTTTTGATTTTTGAAAAAGGAAAAAAAAAAAATCTCTATCTTCCTACTGCTTTTTTACTATGTTTGGGGATTTTTTTCTGCTTTCTCTTTCCCTCTTCCACCAGTTCAATGGAAGCTACTGTCTGGACCCTGCTGCTGAGCTGCTCTGCTTAGGAATGGGAACATTCACTAGAGAGAAAGCAGCACATAAAGAGAGTAGTCTTCAGCAAAAGAGTCCTTCATATGGTGGTAAGAATGCTGGTTCCTGTACCACCTTCCCACTGCTCAGCTTTACTTGCTTTCCTTTAGTTCAGCTTGCTCTTTAGCTCAAATTAATACTTTCTAGGGGAAATGTCTTGTGAGCCTCAGTGCCGTAGCACTTTGTCTGGGAAACCTTCACAATTTAAGATCATCTTTGGGAGCATCAAGCACTTCAATTTGTCATGGATTTTTTAGTTGCCTTTTTTTTTTTTCCCTGGATACAACTATGAGACAACAACAAATGCTCTGGGGTAAAATAATAGAAAATGTTGGGGAAAATTAAATTAGCCAGGTAGTTGCAGTCATCTTGTCTGGAATGCCACTGGATGCACACAATCATCTTTAAGTAGTCCTTTAGAGGAACAGATGATAGAACTGGCTGGTGCCAAAGAAACTGGGCTAAGTAGCTATGGAACAAACAGCAACAGTGAGCCAGGGGAATATAACCCAAGAAGGGCAAACCTCTTGCCAACTACGAGGATCAAGCTGCTTTTTGCTGGATGCCTTCAGCTAAGTAGGTGGGGACTGTGAAATCTGTTTGGAGGCAGAGTTAAATTAAGAATCTAAGCTAAATGTTGCTGCACAGGATGCCTGTGCTTGGAGCAGTAAGTGTAGAGCTAGCCCATGGGAACCAGCAGCCATACACTCAACTCCACTGCTGGCAATATTTGTCACCCCCAGTTTATGTGACAGGATTCTGCCCACCTGTTTTATCCTGGGACAAGGCATTCTGTAGCAAATGTGATCCTATTGTTAAGAACTTCCAATGAATTCCTTCTCATAGGTTATTTCTGGCATTTTCTCAGGTTATTTCTAGCACTTGCCCTTAAATATTATAATTTGAAATGGAAATTGGTGATTCGGTACCAGACAGGTGGACAAATGAGCTGCTCCAGAAGTTAGGCTTTCAGTAGTTCTTTCCAAAGATCTCCTCTGTGAGATGCTGAAAGCAGATGGAAAAATCACACTCCTTGTTGAGACTGTGTGAAAGTAAATGCAAATAGATGTTGCTGTATGTAACATTTGCCTTTGGCTTGGATATACAAATCTGATGCCACAGGGCTAGAGTGTTTGAGTTGTTCCCAATCTGCTGATGAAGTCAGAAGTTCATTTTCGTGCTGTTTGCAGATGGCTGAGAAGCACATTCACTGGAGGTCTAAAGTTGTTGCACTCAGCATTGTGTGCAGCCTCTAAAGAGATTATTTCTATTGCACTTTCAGAAGAGGAGAGGTGAACAAAATAGCATGAGTGACACTTGCTCCAAAGCTTTATTCCTTGAAGCAAATATTATCTCTTTGCTATCATCTCTCAGCTTTAACTTTCCCAGTCAGTCTTTGATTTGTAATTTCTGGACTCTCAAGAATTTAGATAAAATTCTGGTAACACACTGCAAATAGCAGAGAGATCCTGGCTTTGTGAACACACTTTGGCTAACCGTTTTCATACGAGTTGTTTGCTACCTCAGGGGAAAGGTGTTTTGAATTTGGCTTATTCTGAGTCTCCTAGATAAATACAGTCCAAAATGGTCTTCTAACTAAAATGGGTTTGTCCTCACATAACCTGGAATCAGTGTGTCTAAGTAGATTTGAAGCAGCAGTCACGAATGTGGAGGTCATGGTACCCTTTCAAAGGCTGTCTTTTGAAAGCTGATGAAGCTAGATGAAAAGAGAATAAAAACAAAGAGAATCAGAAGCAAAGAAAACTCTGAACTAGCTGCTAAACAATGATTTCATAGAATGGAGACCTTATCCTCTGGAATACTCATATTTAGAATGGGAGCAAGGGATTGCAGGGAATCTGCCACTTCTATAGCTTTTGTTCTCTCTACATTACAGATGAGAGAGACCAGAGGCACTGGCTTGTGTCAAGTGAAGTGCTGCCTTACCCTCAGCATCCTTCTCACAGGCAGAGCTCGCATTCTGCATCCCCGCAGTGACTTGATGCTTCTGGAGCGTAGCAGGCTGTGAGTACCACGAGAGGGCTTGTGAATGCTTGCAAGCCTTGGCTTAACGTGAAGTTCATGATTGGTCCTGTGGAAGTTACAACAGAAAGTACAGTTTAAGAAAAAGTGAAAATGTAGGCCCTAAAGTATGACCTCTTCTTGTGTTTGATGGTATGAAAGGAACAAAGCCTAACTGATTTTGAATTAGTTCTTCATCAGGGACATTTGGACCTTCAGCACTTTTGCCTAATAAGCATGAAGAGAAGTAGATAAGCAGAGAGTAAGGCTACAGTTTAACAGGAAATGTGCCTCTGTACCACCATAAAAGCAGCTATAGAAAAGCATCCTCATTGCCCTAGCTCTTGAGCAGCTCCACTGCTCCTCCACATGCACTCAGGCAGTGCTGGAGGATGCACATTTTATGTCTCCAGCACCAGACACCTTTCACTTTCATACCTCTCTTCATTTCTAATGTAGATTTGTAACGTTGCTCCTCAGATGTGATCTTCCTTTGTCCTTGCTCCTCTCTACAGCCAAGTGTGGTCAGTGACTGGTTCACCCCAATTGGCTTTTTACTTCCACAGCATAGCTTCCCTGTCTCCCACACCTAATGACACTAGGGGAAAAAGCATCCCCCATGTGAACGGGCTGGGGCTGAAAGGCAGAATGAAGTGCTGGCATTCAGTGAAGTGCTCTAGCTCATGTGCTTGTGAGATGGATGTAGGTCAGCACCTTACCACTTACCATTATCACTGATGCCTGCCAAGGGCAAAAGCTTGCTCACTTCTTACTGCCCTCCTGGGAACAATTTTGAATGGAATCTTGCTAGAGCCAGTGATGATGGCTGAAGGATAAAGCTGAGGAAGATTTATTAATGGACAATTACTAGGATGTAAAAAGTAGGGCAATCTGTTCTGATTTAGTAAAATGAAGTGTTAGGTTTGGGAATTGCAAATGTGGAGAGGGTTGTAATTTATTTTTTTTCTTTCTCTTTGTAGTGCAGTTGGGAAGCAGTGATGTAAGTAAAGATCACACTGAGCTCTCTGTGGAAGGTAGGAGCTACCTGTGCTCCTGGGTTCCAGCTTCCACATTTGTATCTCTGGGAAGAGAATAATGGGACTGGAAGAGGAACACAGGCAAAGTATGAAAGGGTTAACCCATAGTGAAACAGGTGATAAATAGGGAACTAAGTCAGAAGGCCTTGTGCAATGCCCTACTTAAGAGGAAATGTTATTAAATTTGCCTGCTAGCTGAGGGACAAGGTGTAGTGGGGACTCATCTCACAGTCATTATTGACAGGGTTGAGAGAAGGGAATCAAAACTTCAACGGCCAGGTGTCCTCAACCACTTCAGTCTCTCTAGATAAACCTTCATCTCTGACCTGGGAGACATTCATGCTTCCTACAAATCCCAGAACTCACTTACAAAGGAGCACTGCATTCAAGCAGGGTTGAAAAGTAGGATCTTTTTTAACATCAAAGTGCTAATAGTTTATTTCTTTTTTTTAACCTACTAAGACCTTAAAGATCAGGCACTCAGGAGACCAAATTACAGAATGCATTCAGGAGCTTATATAGGAATAATTAGATATAACTTAGAAAAAACACTTTTTTAGTGCAACTGGCTAGAGTTCATAGAATCGTAGAATGGTTTAGATTGGAAGAGACCTCAAAGATCATCCAGCTCCAACTCCCTGCCATAGGCAAGGACACCTCCCACTAGAACAGGTCACTCAAGGTCTCATCCAGCCTGGCCTTGAACACCTTCAGGGAGGGAGCAGCCACAACCTCCCTGGGCAACCTGTGCTAGTGTCTCACCACCCTCACTGTGAAGAACTTCCTCCTAACATCCTGTTTCAATCTCTCCTCTGCCAGTTTAAACCCATTACCCCATGTCCTGTCATTACAAGACTTTGTGAATAGTCCCATGTGCAGATGCAGTTCTTGTGCAGATGTGGAAACTGTACCATTAGGAAAACGTCTTGCAGCCACGCTGAGGATTTGTGCTGCATTCACTCATGCTGCTGTCTCGTTCCACAGGATTGCTTTTCAGTCCTAAGGAAAAAAGAAAAAAATAGTAATAATGTTAGCTTTCTGCTCCTCGGGACCAGAGAAAGAGTGGAGTGCCTAAGCCTAGCAGCATTTGCCAAGAGAAATGTGCTGTCAAATACTTCTCTTTAAATGTCACTGCCCTCGCAGTGCAGACCATATGACTAATTGACATGAGGTCACTTCCAACTGCACATGAGTGGTTTCTTAGTCAAACTTTTTTCTTTTTTTTTTTTTTTTAACTGGAAGAGTTTGGCTTCTTTCAGCAAAACTTACAAATACAGCTTTTGTTGTAATCTGCTGCTGTTAAAGGATCCGTTAGAGGAATCCACAGTGTTCCCTGATGCTGCTGCAATGAATGTACCAGCAAAGGAATTCATCACTTTCAGATGGTGCTTGAAAACTCTCTGGTTTGACAGAGTTCACACGGCAAGGATCTCAGAGGCATCTGCTTGCAGCTGTTATAAATAATGTATATAAACCATAAACAAACTCCTGGTGCAAGTATTGTCTCTCTGTGGAGCTCAGAGAAGAAAAAAACATGCTCATTGCTCTTACAGAGGAGTCTGTTCCTACACTGAGGATGATGCAAACTGAGTTAGCTATCATAGAATAATGGTTTAGGTTGAAAGAGACCTCAAAGATTATCCTGTTCCAACCTTCTGCTATAGGCAGGGACACCTCTGACTAGAACAGGTCGCTCAAGGTCTCATCCAACCTGGCCTTGAACACCTTCAGGGAGGGACCAACCACAACCTCCCTAGGCAACCCATTCCAGAGTCTCACCACCCTCACTGTGAAGAACTTCCTCCTAACATCCTGTTTCAATCTCCCCTCTGCCAGTTTAAACCCATTCCCTGTCATCCTGTCATTACAAGACCTTGTGAATAGTCCCTCCCCAGCCTTCCTGTAGCCTCCTTCAGATGCTGGAAGGCTACTCCAAGGTCTCCTGGAAGCCTTCTCTTCTCCAGGCAGAAAAGCCCCAACTCTCTCAGCCTGTCCTCATAGCAGAGCTGCTTCAGCCCTCTGAGCATCTTCGGAATCCACTTACGTAATCAACATAATCCACTGTAGAGCTGTGCGTATGCAAAACCCTTTTAGCTGTGGCATTGATGATGCAACTTGTCTCATGTTTTCACTGGCATTTAAATGCCAAATCTGGCCTGGTGCTATACAGACTGTCAGGCAGTTGGGAGGAAAACAAAGACATTAATTGTGTTAGAAAGTACTAGGCTGTTGGGTAGTTGTCCACTGTGGAGTTGTTCTGGGCTTCTTTGGAGCATCTGCTTGTGGTTAGTGGTTGGATGAGCTGATTACAGGATTAGGTTGGATGGCAATTGGGTTTTTTTGTTTGTTCTCAGACCAGAATGGTGGGTGTGCCTTTGTGATCAAATCATTAACTCTCTGCAATGGTACATGATAACCCTCAAAATTGAGCTGCTTTTAAATGCCTCAGACCTTCATTCTACATTAAAGGTGTAACTTTGGTAGCACAAATCCAACGAAAGCAAGCTCAGACCCAATATGCAGTGTTTTTCCCTTTTCCCTCCTACCTCTGCCTGTATTTTTTACATACCTTGGACATCTTCTTGTCTTATATAAACAATATCTGTGTCTGTGTCCATGCAATGTGACATGGCTTTGCTCTTGTTGCTTCATGTCCTTAAACCTTTGCAGAAATGTAGAGCTCACACGTCACAGAAAGTACTGTTATCTGCTGGGCTTCCCTGCCCTTCCTTTCTTTCCCCATAAATGTTATTTACCTGATTCTTTCTGTTCTTGGACATTTGGCTTCTCAAATTAATGGGTTTAAACTGGCAGAGGGGAGATTGAAACAGGATGTTAGGAGGAAGTTCTTCACAGTGAGGGTGGTGAGACACTGGCACAGGTTGCCCAGGGAGGTTGTGGCTGCTCCCTCCCTGAAGGGGTTCAAGGCCAGGCTGGATGAGGCCTTGAGAAACCTAATCTAGTGGGAGGTGTCCCTGCCTATGGCAGGGGGTTGGAACAGGATGAGCTTTGAGGTCTCTTCTAACCTAAACCATTCTATGATTCTATGAAACTGTTGCAGTCAATGATGACAAAGGAACAAAAAAGTCTTGCAGCGTTTTCTTCACCTGTGTTGTAAATAACTACGACTGCAGCATAATGGTTATACAGAACCTGCATGAATATAGCAAATGCAGGCAAGCTGGGAGAGGCTAACACAAGCCCAGATCTTTAAAGATACTTTTCCAGCAATTGAACAGCTATCAGAGCGTGCAAGTTCATATACCATCATTGTTTTTAAGGTTTAAAGAGGGGGAAACTTCTCTTGTTTAACGTGGGAGGTGATTCACATTCAAAAACAAACCATGTCGTGTAAAAATGTGTATTACATTTTGTGATGGCATATACTGATCAAAAAAAAAAACCCAAATAACTCGTTGTTAAATGGATTTTCCAGATCAAACATTACTTTTCTCATCTGAAGCAGTAGAAAATCAATCACTGCGGCTGTCAGGGAAGATGTGATTTACAAATGCAGAACTGCAGAGTGAGAGTGAAAAAGAAAAAAAAATTACTTTAAGCTATGCAAAGATCCAGTATATTACTGCAGCCTGCTTTGTTGTGGGAAACCCATCCAAAAATTGCAACTCAAGCCAAAGCTCCATATGGATGGCGAAGTTGTTACGAGAAAAGGTATGGAAATAGACCTCAGTATGGGAGGTCGGAACCAACCTACCTGCCAAAGTGCTTTGTTTCTGGGTCATCTCATGGACTGAAATCCCACAGACAGATGCTTTTAAATATGCTGAGTTATCTGTTGTAAGTAATCAGATTTAGTGACTTCCTTGCCCTGGGATGGGACAGCAGATGGAAATCTAGAACGGTTTGGGTTGGAAGAGACTTAAAAGACCATTTAGGTCCAGCCCCTCTTCCATGGGCTAGGTAACCATCTGGCTCACAGCAAGGGCATCCTTTCCTAATACACTCTTGTCTCCAACCCATTTTTACTGGTCTGAAATGGCTTCAGTTACCAGCTTGTGTCAGGCTTCTTGCCTCATTAGGCTTCATGACCCGTTGCTTCGAAGCAGTGCCCTGGACTGCACCCTTTGGAAAGCTTTCCCCAGGTTCTCTGCGTTCTCCTATGGCATTCTCTTTCTAAATGCCACTGCAGTTTCATTTTCTAAATCAGAGCTCAAACTGCAGACACTTGAAAAAAAAAAATAAAACCCAACCAAGCAAAAGTCATGTCAGGAAAATAAGTTTGACAGCCATTAACCCTTTGCAAACCACACAGCAAACAAAGCAGGCAGGTAGCTAGCAGGGCAAAACTTCCAGCACCATCTCTTAACTCTGAGGGCTGTAATTGTGTACAGAAAGAGGTATTTGAAATGAGAAGCACCTTCAAATGCTGCGTGCTGTGTGCTTTCTCCTGTTCTTTGATCTCAAAGAAGGCCAATGGGACCTGGGCTGCCTTTAGAAGAGTGTGTCCAGCAGATCAAGGGAGGTTCTTCTCTCCCTCTACTCTGCCCTTGTGAGACCTCATCTTGAATAGTGCCTTCAGTTTCGGGCTCCCCATTTCAAGAGGGACAGGGATATACTTGAAAGAGTCCAAGTGAGGGCTATGAAGATGTTTAAGGGGCTGGAGCAGTGTCCTGTGAGGAGAGGCTGAGACACTTGGAGCTGTTGAAGAGAAGACTTAGAGGGGATCAAATCAATGTTTTAAGATATCTGAAGGCTGGGGGTCAAGAGGAAGAGGACAAACTCTTCTCAGTTGTACCCTGTGACAGGACAAGGAGCAATGGATGTAAACTACAGCACAGGAGGTTCCAGCTCCACATGAGGAAGAACTTCTTGACTGGAAGGGTCCCAGAGCACTGGCACAGGCTGCCCAGAGAGGTTGTGGAGTCATGCCCTCTGGAGCCTTTCAAGGTCTGACTGGATGTGTTCCTGTGTGACCTGTGCTAGGTTGTCTGCGCCTTCTGTGGCCAGAGGGGGTTGGACTCGATGATGCCTTTGGGTCCATTCCAACCCCTGACATCCTGTGAGCTTGAATCAAAACTCAGAAAGGCTTTTCTGTGTGTTATATCTCAGAAAACTGTGTGCTTAGGTACAGGAAAGCCTCTCTTGCATAAACATTTTATAACATTGAACTGCTTCAACCTGATAGACTGAAAAGTTCATTAAAGACAAATTGCCCATGCACTAAATAGTTTCTGCTGGTGAACACATCACACACTAAGGGCTTCTGCAGCAGTTTATTTGCAACAGGGAAGGTTCACAAAATAAGTTTCTTCTGAAGGAAATGGGGGGGACTATACCTATTTCAGACTTCAACTGGGACTTTTGAGTTTGGTTTCTTTTGTTCTGTAACTATAGTTGTAGAAGAAAGTACTCACCAAAGTAGTAATGGATGAACACTTACAGGCTCATTGACAGTAAATGCCTAAAAAGCCAAGGCTTAAAGGACAGACCTAATTTAAAGCAATCAGTACTAAGCATTCCATGGCAAAGGGACAGATTGTCTAGCCCGCTAAGTTCACTTATTTCATTGGAAACTCAAATTGCCCATGAATGATTGCCCTAGAACTGGCTCTTAGACTGGGTGCTCATCATGCACGTTTCACAATTACCTACTTTTCTCTCTCCTGCCGGGGCCAGGATTGCGTGGAGCATGACTCCAACTCCTCATTACCCTCCCTTTCCACGCCACTGGCAGATGGCAGCTAACCTTGGGCTAGGTTCAAGAGGCAGGGGTTTGCTGAAGATTGTCATCTCTTTCTTCTGTGCCTAAACAATTCCAAATCAAGCTGCTAATCTCCTCCTGCTCCGTTTGGCCGTTGGCTGGAGGTGCAGCAAAGGATAGAGACTGGATAAGAATTGTGATCAAGTTTGCTGTTCTGGGGTGGGTTTTTCTTTTTATAAGATCATAGTCATTGTGTACCTCATGCATTTTTGATGTCTGGGTGCTGTTTTGATGTTGATTTGAATAGTTCAGCTTCCCCACAACTGGAAGGTGTCATAGAGTGGTTTAGGTTGGACGAGACCTCAAAGCTCATCCAGTTCCAACTCTCCCTGTGCCATAGGCAGGATCACCTCCCACTAGAACAGGTCGCTCAAGACCTCATCCAGCCTGGCCTTGAACACATCCAGGGAGGGAGCAGCCACAACCTCCCTGGGCAACCTGTGCCAGTGCCTCACCACCCTCACTGTGAAGAATTTCTTCCTAACATCCCGTTCAAATCTCCCCTCTGCCAATTTGAACCCATTCCCCCTTGTCCTGTCATTACAAGACCTTGTGAACAGTCCCTCCCCAGCCTTCCTGTAGTCCCCCTTCAGATACTGGTAGGCTGCTATAAGGTCTCCTGGAAGCCTTCTCTTCTCCAGACTGAAAAGCCCCAGCTTTTTCAGCCTGTCCTTATAGCAGAGCTGCTGCAGCCTTCTGATCATCTTCATGGCCCTCCTCTGGACCCTCTCCAGCAGTTCCATGTCCTTCCTGTACTGGGGGCTCCAGAACTCCACCCAGTACTCCAGTATCACCACACAGTGCATCAGAAGTGAGAAACCACTACCTGGGTGTAACTTCAGGCTGCTCCAATATTACCTTTGTGCCATTCCCTGACTAAGTGGATGCCTTTTAACCAGGCTCGTGTGCACAATCAGAATGTTCTTGACACACTCCACAGCTCTTTTATGGATGTGCTAGCTGGGACTTTGCAAAGTCTCTGAACACATGAGCTGCATGGTATATCATCTCCTCTTCCCACCTGTTCATGCAACTACATTCCATTTTATTTTAATTAAAACCTAGCAGGTGTTTCATTAGAGCTGATCCAAACTACAAGAATGCCACATTCTCAGCAAAACAAAACCAAAGTAAACTGCAGCATCTTGTGCTGCCGTGACCAGGGCCAGAAGGCAGCATTTTTGCCTGTGGCACAGGCAACTTTGCTGCATGTCTGGAAAGTGGTAGATTGCAGGGATTTTATTCCTGACAGCTGGTTAATGCCTGATGACTAACTACCCATTACCATTAAGAGAGGAGCAGAATGCTCACCTCTCTGCTGAACAGCCCCAGCAAAGCTTGTTGGCTTACTCTTAGCTCTGCCAAGTTGCTCTTCATCACAAAACCAACTTCTTCCCCGCATTGTTATTAAGCCTGATCTGAAAAGCAAATTATTTAGGAGACTGGGCTGGACTTTGGAGGTCTGAGGGTGGAACTGCACAGCAGTGCCTGTGACGTGAGTGTATTGGAGCAGACCTGGCCCTCTGCTATAGGCAGCTGCCTTTTCAAACAGCACTGCCTGAAACAGAAGAGCCAAATAAAGATGGTGCTGACAGAGTCTTGGGGTGCTTTAACACCTGCTGGCTCTTAAGTACAAGGGCTCTATGCTCATGTGTCACATGTTGATAAAAAAAGCAAGCAGTCACTTCCAGTATCAGCTATCCAGAAAAGCAGAAATGGCTTTAGGTTGGAAGGAATCTTGGAGATCCTCTACTGCAACCTCCTGCCAACGGCAGGGATGCCTCTCAACTAGACTTGACTGCTCAAGGCCTCATCCAGCCTGGACTTGAATGCCCTCAGGGAGCATGCATCCTAAAATTCCCTGGGCAACATATCCCAAACTCTCATCACCCTCATACTGAAGAACTTCTAAGATCCAGTCCAAACCTATTCTTCTTCAGCTTAAACCACTCCTCCTTGTCCTAGTGCTGGACACCCATATGGAAAGTCCCTCTGCAGCCTTCCTGTAGGATCCCTCAGGTACTGGATGGCAACTCTAAGGTCCCCATCACATCTTCTCTTCTCTAGGCTGAACAACCCCAGCTCCCTCAGGCTATTCTCACAGCAGAGATGTTGCAGCCTTAAATACTTGACGCTGGTCAAGCGTGGTACTTAGCCACAATAAGGGTATCTGCACATGAGACTACCCACAAGGATAGAATCATAGAATGGTTTAGGTTGGAAGAGACCTCAAAGATCATCCTGCTCCAACCCCCCTGTGCCATAGGCAGGGACACCTCCCACTAGAACAGGTCACTCAAGGACTCATCCAGCCTGGCCTTGAACACCTCCTAACATCCAGGCAGGGAGCAGCCACAGCCTCCCTGGGCAACCTGTGCCAGTGTCTCACCACCCTCACTGTGAAGAACTTCCTCCTAATATCCTGTTTAAATCTCCCCTCTGCCAGGTTAAACCCATTCCCCCTCATTGTGTCATTACATGACCTTGTGAATAGTCCCTCCCCAGCTCTTCTATAGGCCCCCTTCAGATACTGGAAGGCTACTCTAAGGTCTCCTTGAAGCCTTCTCTTCTCCAGGTTGAAAAGCCCCAACTCTCTCAGCCTGTCCTCATAGCAGAGGTGCTCCAGCCCTCTGAGCATCTTCATCGCCCTCCTCTGGACTCTCTCCAGCAGTTCCATGTCCTTCTTGTGCTGGGGGCTCCAGAACTGCACACAGTACTCCAGATGGGGTCTAAGGAGAGCAGAGTAAAGGGGCAGAATCTCCTCCCTTGCCCTGCTGGCAAAGCTTCTCTTAATACAGCCCGGGACAGGGTTGGCTGTCTGTGCCGCATGTGCACAGAAAAAGGAGCACATAGGAAAAAAGAAGAATCAGATCTAGAGATTTCCTGTCTAGGGTATGAAACAAACCAGTGCATTATTTGATATTCAAATGTGACAAAAAGAAGAACTTAGGAAAGTTGTTCAGATTCCCACTGGATCTCTGTGTGCTGGAACAGGACTCTGAAACATCAGCTGAAACTGAATTAGGAGCTGGACACCACCTCTGCTGCTAGGGTTTCTATAATTCATGAACTCATGAAAATTCAGTTCAGATGCAGCATCTGCTTCTCATTAGAGTCCTTCTATTAACCTGGTTTTCTACTATGGTTACTCAAAGGTCAAGTGACTTCATTAAGGTCAAGCAGAAAGCAAGTTTTTCATTCCGGCTTCTGTCCCGGGAGGCTGAGTCTGATGTAGCAGGTGTGCCAAGGGTCTTTGCCAGATCTGGGCTTTCTCCAAAATAGCAGCAGAGCCTAGAGCACCAAATCTGTGCCTTTCTGGACAGGCTCACCTACTGCTCTTAATGACCACTCAGTAGGGTTAGTCACCCAACAATGAATTCTGCACTTTCACCCTTTGGTGCGTTTGCCTCATTTTTAAAGCCCTTCTATAAACTGTATCAGAACGAGGTGTGGATTTTAAAGAGTGGCCATACAATTTCTTTGGTGTTTGATGCACAATAAAAGGCTGCTTCTGGCTGTCTTTATCAGTGACTATGGAAGTCAAATCAATAGCCATACATGGCTGAATAATCATAGCTGAGTCTCTGAAGCCAGGCTCTGCTAGATAGCTGTTAGCCAGCAGAGATGGTGCTAGGGTTGGACTTCAGATAGCCATACATAGCTGAATAGTCATAGCTGAGTCTCTGAAGCCAGGCTCTGCTAGATAGCTGTTAGCCAGCAGAGATGGTGCTAGGGTTGGACTTCAGATAGCCATACATAGCTGAATAGTCATAGCTGAGTCTCTGAAGCCAGGCTCTGCTAGATAGCTGTTAGCCAGCAGAGATGGTGCTAGGGTTGGACTTCAGATAGCCATACATAGCTGAATAGTCATAGCTGAGTCTCTGAAGCCAGGCTCTGCTAGATAGCTGTTAGCAGCAGAGGTGGTGCTAGGGTTGGACTTTGTGGAGAGATTTCTGGGAAGGAGTAGCCTGATTACAATGAGCAACCCCCGCTGTGAGGAATGCATTTGAAGAGAAGCACAGTGCAATGCCTGTGAAGAGAAAGTGCAGCCAGAAGAGAGAGAAGGAAAACAGAGGTACAGGCTGGGACAGTTCCTTCTCCTGGAAAAGTTACCCAGAACCCTCTTGCTGAAGATGAGGTCATCATTATTGTACAATAACCAATTATTGTTTTCCACATATAACCCCCTTTACCAATTAGCTTGCAGTATTAGCAGATGGCCCCCACTAGCTGGCTATAAAAGGAGCTGCAGACTCACAAATAAAAGGAGTTAGAGCTGAAACCACATTGGTTATTTGTTTTTCCATTGGTCCTCCTCCCGACAGGACTTCAGTATCCAGGTGCTTTTAGTTTTGAAGGCATTTGCTTCCAACCCTGCTTTTGCTGCTAGGAGACTTCATGGATCTCTTTGTCCTGTCACAGTAGTATATTCTTTCAGGGGGAAGTTCATTCCCAGCTCTATCCTAACTTAACCAGTTGACATCCTCCTCTTAATTCTGAGTAGTTACAGGTAACTTCTGGACATAGCACACATTCCTGATACGGGAAAAAAGGAAATGCATCTTCCAGAAATCCCCTCCCCTCCTCATTTTCATCTTATACAGCTAAATAAATCGTTTTCAGCCAGACAAATTTCATGGAACTAGAGGCTCAGAGCTAAGGCAACGTGATAAAATGGAAGCCTGGGTTTATAGGAGCTGAGGAGCACTCTTCACTGCTTTTCTGACAGCAGTTGGAGGCAGTAAACAAATACAGGTGAAGTTATGGTGACAATCTGTCACTTTCATCAGCTCCAGAGACTTTTCTACCTTTTGACACCGAGGTTACTTTTCGCTCTCAGAAAAATCAGCATGTAAAGGATAAATGCTAATACTTCATTACAAATCTGAATTCTTTTGCTGTATTTCCATGAAGACCAAGTAGAACAAAAATCATCATATTCCAGTGAGGAATATTGTCAGTTTACTACTCATTAAATAATGTTTTCTCTGCTTACAAAGGCTGGATAGTGCTCTCTGTTGACGTTTGGGGTTGTTCCCACTGCTCCATTCAATATCTAATCAGCTTCTGGGATTCTGTCAGTGCAGCTTCTCTTTGGCTGCCAATTGGACTAATTCCCACCTGGGTGCGGTTGATCTCTATCTAATTTGACAAGAAGCAATATAGATTTTCAGAATTAGTGATAAGTTCACTGGTTCTAGAGGCTTAGCATGTGGCAACACCAACAAAAAGTCATTTTCCCACAGAGCATTAAAGAGTGATACAAGAAGGTTGTGAGTTGGCCGCTGAAATACTGGCTTGTAGGGAGTAGAAATCATAGAGTGGTTTAGGTCAGAAGGGACCTCAAAGATCATCCAGTTCCAACCCCCCTGTGCCATAGGCAAGGACACCTCCCACTAGATCAGGTCGCTCAAGGATTCATCCAACCTGGCCTTGAACACCTCCAGGGAGGGAGCAGCCACAACCTCCCTGGGCAACCTGTGCCAGTGTCTCACCACCCTCACTGTGAAGAACTTCTTCCTAACATCCTGTTCAAATCTCCCCTCTGCCAGTTTAAACCCATTCCCTCTCATTCTGTCATTACAAGACCTTGTGAACAGTCCCTCCCCAGCCCTCCTGTAGCCCCCTTCAGATACTGGAAGGCTACTACAAGGTCTCCTGGAAGCCTTCTCTTCTCCAGGCTGAAAAGCCCCAACTCTCTCAGCCTGCTTGACAGTTCCAGCTAAAAGAGATGATATGCTTGTATGGTCTTTCCTATTACAAAGACTAGGATGAAGGATTTCAGACATAGTCCTGTGCTGCAGACAGCAGCTTGGTCTTGGCTGTAGCATGTGTTGCAGAAGGATGAGCAGGTTTGATTTGAAAGCAATGAGATAGAGAATCGACCACTTTTCTTCATAGTGTGTTTCAAAGGTTAATCACCAATTCATAGCTGAACGTTCTGAAAAATGACTGCATGTTGATTCATCTATTTCTGTCTGTACCCAATAATCAGCTATTCCAAGGTTTAGGTGACCTTGCAGAATATCTAAACCACAATCTTAGTTTAATAATTGCATTGGTTTCACCTTTGCCATCTCCACAAAGANTTTTTTTTTTTCATATCCATAAGTGTATCCAGGAAACTGGAGTCTAAGAATGTTATTGTCATGTCCCACCTTTATAGAACAGAATCAGCCAGGTTGGAAGAGACCTCCAAGCTCATGCGGTCCAAACTATCACACAGCCCTAGTCAATCAATTAGACCGTGGCAATAAGTGCCCCATCCAGGCTTTTCTTGAACATGAGGCTCAGTCCAGCCTAATCTAGGGTAGGGTGTCCCTGCCCATGGCAGGGGGTTTGGAACTAGATGATCCTCGTGGTCCCTTCCAACCCTGACTGCTTCTATGATTCTATGATCTCCAGGGATGGTGACTCCACCACCTCCCTAGGCAGCCCATTCCAATGCCAATCAATCTCTCTGTGCAGAACTTCCTCCTAATACACAGCCTATACCTCCCCTGGCACAATTTGAGACTGTGTCCTCTCATTCTGTTGCTGGGTGCCTGGCAGAAGAGCCCAACCCCACCTGGCTACAACCTCCCTTCAGGTAGTGATAGACACCAAAAATAATGGAAGGGATGGAAAGGAAACTTCCATCATACGGGAAGAAGTGCTTCTGATTCCCTGCCAAGAGAGAATTCAATCCCCAGCAAGATACCTTTACTTAAGTGAGGATTGTTGCTGCTTACTTGCATAGGTAATCCACGCTGGGGTATAGCAAGGATTTATAACCTGGACACAAAAATTCAGTTCACTCTCAAGCAAGGTCTCTCTTCATCTGCATCTGCTCAGTGCTAAATACAAAATGAGAGTGGGGGGGAGAGGGGAAAGGTGTACTACTTAAAGTAAGGGTGGTAAGGGCTGAATTGAAGGAATTGAAGATGCTGAGACTTAGTTTTAGAATTCCTAGTGTAGAGCATTCTTTAAGTCCTGTGAAAGATGTCTTTTGTTATCTTGGCTTTATTCATCCTGGCTTCTAAAACCTCTGGGCGTTTGAAGGCGTTTTTCTCTTAAAGAGGGTTCCATCCCTGTGTGACTGAGTGGTGCTATGCAATGAAGAAAATGGAAGCACGATTTCATTTAAATTTAGACTTGAGGACTTCAGCTTCAACATCTGTAACAGGAGACTGACTTGAACAACGTCATATTATAAGACCAGTAATTACAATCTCTGGAAGTCAGCATGAAGCACAAAATAGAAAGCTCCTGCATTTACATGCTTAGATGACAGCAGATTGAAATTCTGTTCATTAATGACTGCAGTGCTTCTTAAAATGCTCAGCATACACCTAAAAAAACAACATACACACCAAAAAATGCTGAGCTGCAGCTACTTGGATTCAGAGCAAGGTTATGGGAGTAAGGAGGCCAAGCCAAGGCAGCTCTTCTGAGAGAAGAATAAGGATTGGATTTTCATTAGAGTAAACAGAGATACCTAAGCTGTGAGCCTTCAGTGGAGCTATTCTTGGCTGCTCATGAGCACACACCATTTTATGTGTTCTAGATGACTTTTCACAACTGAAAAGTGGCTTTTAGAGGAGATGGGGAAGGAGTTGTACTGACAGCAATGTTCAAGTGAAAAGGGAAGTACCTTGAATGGCTGAATTCACCTTTAATCCAGACCTCACAGCCAAGGTAAAAAAAAAAACAAATAAATGGTTGGAACACAAAGACTTCCAGGAATATCCTTGTTTGTTTTTTTTTTGCTGAGTTCCAGTCTGCAAGATTTGTCTCAGTTCTTTTTTTTTCCAGGTCAAGTGATTCCCCTTCTCTATTCTTAGGCTATATCTGAGTCATATTCAAGTTAACTAAAAGCTGTGAAGCACTTGAACTGGAAAAAAAGTAGTATTTCTTGAGATGCTCTGATATAGAAAATAAGTTGAATGTGTTCTGAAAGTTCCTGCACCTGGGTGGGTGCAATCCCAAGCACAACTCCAGGCTGGGCGGGTAATGGCTGAGAGCAGCCCTGCGGAACAGAACCTGGGGGACTGGGCTGATGAAAAGCTCAAGATGAGGCTGCAGTGTGAGTGCAGCCCAGACAGCAACTGTGTGCTGGGCTGCAGCAAGGGCAGCTGTGGGCAGCAGGGCAAGGGAGGGGATTCTGCCCCTTTGCTCTGCTCTCCTCACACCCTACCTGTGGCACTGTGTACAGCTCTGCAGCCCCCAGCACCAGAAGGATATGGAACTGTTGGAGGCAGTGCCGAGGAGGCCACCAAGGTGCTCAAAGGGCTGCAGCAGCTCTGCTATGAAGACAGGCTGAGAGAGTTGGGGTTCTGCAGCCTGGAGAAGAGAAGGCTGCCAGGAGACCTTAGAGTAGCCTTTGAAGGGGGCTACAAGTGGACTGGGGGAGGGACTATTGATAAGGTCTTGTCAGAAGGAGGAGGAATGGGTTTAAAGGGGCAGAGGGGAGATTGAAACTGGATGTTAGAAGGAAGTTCTTTGCAGTGAAGGTGGTGAGACACTGGCACAGGTTGCCCAGGGAGGTTGTGGAGCACAGAATCCAATCACATTCTGTGATCCACAACCCCCCTGGAGTTGTTCAAGGCCAGGTTGGATGAGGCCTTGAGTGGGAGGTGTCCCTGTCTATGGCACATGGGGGTTGGAGGATGAGCTTTGAGGTCCCTTCCAACTTAAACCACTCTATGATAACCCCAGCACTGGTAGGTTGCCTCTGGCTAGGAGATTGTGACAGAAGCAGTGAGGGACAGGGCAACGCCTGCCCATTCAATATGCAAGTGAGAGCTCTGCCCTTCAGTGCCAGCAGCATGTTCATCTCTGCACTTAGAGATGATGAGAGAAGGTTTAGAGAGAAGCTCGGGATGCACACAGAAAGTGCTGCAGGAAAACATACCTCAGCTTCTCGATTCAGTGTGAGTACACTTCCTCTCTGGAAAAAAAAAAAAAAGAAGAAAAAGATGAGTGCCTATGGAAATCTTCAAAGGCACACACAAATGCAGCAATTTCCTGGTTCTATCAGTGCTGCCCAGACTTTGCCATGCTCCATGTGTTAGCAAATAGGAGGTTCAAAGGCAGCATTGAAAGCAGTCTTCTGTCAAAACTCAGAGGCAGACAGTAATATCCTGCCCTATTCCCACAGGTGCTTTTGCAGTCATTTTGTTAGCTCATAGCTTTTTTTTTTTTTGCTTTTTTTTTTCTCTCTCTCCAGAAAGAGCAGTAAAGAAAGAATGTTTACATCTGTGAAGCCTGTGAAAGCCTAGTGCGTGAATAAGACTTCACATGAGGAACCTGGCTTGTCCCAGGAGTCCAGTTTCAGTGCTTCTGTGAGAAAAAACTGAGTTCAGGTTTTTGGTGACTTCCCACCTGAGGAGTTATGCGACCAGCAGGTTCAGAAGGGAAAGCTTAGCAGCCGTGGTTTGGGGAAATAGCTTTATTTAAACCTCGTATTTTTTGCAGAGTGCCCCAGAAGCGCAGAACCCTGCAGCCAGGGACTGTATGAAATATTCAATCTTTCCACTTTCCTGCAGTTTTTCCTGCCTGCTTGGCATATGGAAGCACGAGATATGCCTGCCATTAAAGAACTCCCCTGGAAGAAATCATTTAACAAGGGATGGAAATGTGATAAATGTTTTATACCCCAGGTCCCATAAGGAACAGTGAGCGTGAGGCTGCTCTTATCCATCCGAGTGGGAACTGGCTGGGAGTTTTAATGGTCACTTGGCACTGGATTTAACCGAGGTTTGATGTGAACAGATCTCTTTCAGAGGACTCATATTTACAGGCATTCATCTCTGCTGCAGCTGTTTCTGCTATCCTGTATAGAGATGCTGTCATGCATAAGGGGTCCTGTCCCCGATCCTTTTAACGTTAAAATCTTTCCTTTGTTGTGTTGCAAATCAGAGGATCTGTTTCTGCAAAGTGCAGGTGAGATGCAGTTCCACTCATCCGCTTGATGATGCTAAAGATTCTCATCTAATTAAAGAGCTGCTATTGAAAGGCTTCTTCACCCCACAGACAGCAGATAAAGTTAGTTTACCAGCTTCGTTTCTAAACTGAGGGCTAATGAATGTAATTTTACTGCCGAGGGATCTCTGTGTGTTTTCCCCACGTGAATCTCACAGAGGACAAGCTGAGCTTGCAGTGGCAGTCAAGGCACTTTTCTTACTGGAGTAAGCCAGTGTCTTTTACATCAGATTGTTACTCTCTCCTAATTACTGCATCGTATTTATCTGAAACATAATAACCACAGTGACAATGCTTATTAGCAGCTGTGTGCTCCTAAGTGTGGTGGAAAGATCATAAAATGAGAATTGTGAGGAACATTAATGAAGACAAGGGGTTGGTTAATCAGTGGCAAGGACTTTCTCTGCCTGGATACCTGGCTTCTGGTACTAACATCTGGCAGCAGCCATCTCACTGTATCAGCTTGCAGTGCATCTGTGTGGAATCCTCGTGCCAGTGATATATCAGGGAAGCTACCACAGCACAGTCTTTAAATTTGACTTCTCATCTAAGGATGCTCAAGACAGGAGGGATGGATAATGTTTTCCTACTTACAGAGAAAAAGAAAGCTTAAGTAGACATGCAGCAGCTGATGATGAGGGTTGTGGGTGCCAGGACTTGTGCTCTGCAAAGTGTGTGGACTTGTGCTCACTTTCGGAGGTGGGTTGCCTGTTGAGATGTGGTACTTTAGTGCTCTCATCTTAAGAGAAGAACCAACCTGTATTTGCGTAGTTGTATCTAGATGGAAACTTGACTTGAGACATGATGTGAGCAAAAATAGAAGGCTTTATTTTTTCTTTGGAAAAGACTTGAGGCTTGTAGAGAAAAGCTCTTGGAAGAGCAGAACTCTCAGCCATGCCTGCTAGTCCCACTGGGAAAGGTTTTCATTCTGAAAAAGTGTGAAGTTTGGAAGGGGGAGGGAAAAAAAATAGAAGAGTCCCTGGTGCTTCCCAGTCCTGCAGGGCATCACAATTTTCCCAGCGTTTCATTACTCGAACAAAGATCCATCCAAATCTAATCTCCTAACCTACCTCCTCTACTCTCTAATCAGAAAATCAGCAGCGTTGTGAGCTCTTAATCTGCTCCTTATTCACTTCCCTTGGCTAATGTCCACGGAAATCGTTACTGCCGTTGAAAAGTCAGCAGACTTATCTGAATGGAGTTTGTCCCCTTACTACAGCAGTTAAAGAGTTTGGATGAAGGAAGCAGAAAAATTAAAGAAAAATAAATTAAAGAAAAAAAAAAATTATTCTCTCAGCAGTGAAAAGCTGCACTGCCTGCCTGTGAATAAATTGTTCTCTCAGCAGTGAAATGCTGCACTGCCTGCCTGTGCAGTGAGGTCGCTGAGATCAGAATAAGTTTTCAAACCCCGGATGGCTACAAACCTCTGTAAAATCTGCATGTGCTCAGATGTCCAAGGCAGCACCTTTCTGAAAAGTCAAGTTAATTAATACCTGTGATTTGTAGGAAATTAAATGGGGGGGGAGCATTCCTTTCTGCCTTGCTCCCGACTGGCTGGCTGGAGCCACGGTAATTGCCTTGTATGGGGAATGTCATTTTTCATTTCTAGCAGGTCTGGTTGAGCCAGACAGCTTCTTAAATTGCTGCTCATTGTCTGCGCCGTAGTGAAGCAAACCTTTTGCTACAGTTTTTCCTAGGTGGGAGTGTGAATTCAGAAGGTAGTCAACATAACACTTTGCAGAGGCAGGCGCCGTGCGAAGCTCCTGCAGGCTGCAGAGCTCCATCAAAGGGCTGCTGTCTTCTAGCGGCGGGGCTGCTGCTTGTCTTTCTGACTGATCTCAGGGGAAAGGAGCACATGGGCAAACATCCCACTGCTCAGCAAACTTCGTGATGTCTTCAGGTTCTGCTTTGATGCATTGCTTGGCTCCACAGATAATTTAGTGGTTGGGTAAAGAGACGAGAAATCACCAATAGTCTCCTTATGATCTTGATTAAATATCATGGGGGTTTGGTGAGGCACTGACACAGGTTGCCCAGGGAGGTTGTGGCTGCTCCCTCCCTGGATGTGTTCAAGGCCAGGCTGGATAAGGTCTTGAGTGACCTGATCTAGTGGGAGGTGTCCCTGCCTATGGCAGGGTGTTGGAACTGGATGATCTCTGAGGTCTCTTCCAACCTAAACCATTCTATGATTCTATGGTGAGAGGATTTTGGGGTTGGTTTCTTTGCTTTCATTTGGTCTAGCGCTGTTTGGTTTGTTTGTTTTTTTTTTTTCTTTTACCAGAACTAGGTTCAGCCAGCTGTTACTGATTAATAAGGAATAAATACACTTTTCAGGAAGGAAATCAAGTGTGTTCTTGTGGCCAAGAGAGCCAGTGGCATCCTGGGGTGCATCAGGAAAAGTGCGTCCAGCAGGTCTAGGGAGTTTCTTCTCCTCCTCTACTCTGCCCTGCTGAGACCGCACCTGGAATACTGTGTCCAGTTTTGGGCTTCCCAGTTCAAGAGAGAGAGGGACCTGCTGGAGAGAGTCCAGCAGAGAGCCACAAGGATGACTGGGGGACTTGAGAGCCCTGGGGCTGTTTAGTCAGGAGAAGACTGAGAGGAGATCTCATCAATATCTATAAATATCTGAGGGGTGGGAGTCAAGTGTCTGGGGCCAATGTCAAGTGTTTGGGGCCAATCTGTTTTCGGTGATGTGCAGCAATAAGACAAGGAGCAGTGGGGACAAACCAAAACATACAAAGTTTCACCTTCACTTGAGAAAATTCTTTATAGTGTGGGTGACAGAGCCCTGGCACAGGCTGCCCAGAGAGGTTGTGGAGTCTCCTTCTCTGGAGACTCCAAACCTGCCTGGATGCATTCCTGTGCTGTCTGCCCTGGGTGATCCTGCTTTAGCAGGGGGGTTGCACTCCATGGTCTCTGGAGGTCCATTCTAGCCTCTAATGTTCTGTGATTCTGTAATTTTCAGGGAGCTACAGTTATCAGGAAACACTTCCAGAAAGACTGAGGAAAGATAGAGCAGGCCCATTTGTAAGGGCAGGATAATTCCTTGGCTGTGGTGGAGATGCTTTTCCCTGCAAAGTCATCCCCACATTCCTATTTCAGCTGAACCCAGCACTAACCAAACATCCAGGTGTACCCAGCTTTAGGCATGCAGGATTTTCATGGGGTCTTAAATGAGGTGTGGGTTGTTCTCACTGAAGAGAAACAATTTGCCCCCCTCTGTTTCCAATCTGAACAAATCCAGGGTATTTCCCTATACCTACTTTCTTATTTATTCTCCTTCCTTGATCCTTATATTCTTTACATATTCTTTATATTGCTGTGGATGGTTTGTAGCCCTTTGTGGTGGTTTAGCAGTTACCTGCCCCCCCACACCCATTGATATAACCCAGGCTAGGACTCAGTGGGCTGGAAGTTGATAAATGAAGATTTATATTTACAGCAATGCACAATATCCAAGCAGATATTTACAATGTATAACAGATATTTACAGATACATACAGTGAAAAGGTAATACAGAAACACCACACCCTTCCCAGAGATCAAAATCCCTAAGAGGGGTTTCTAACCACCCCTACCACCTTTCCTCCCTTCCCCAATCTTATCTCACCATCTGTTGATGCAGCAGATAGGCAGAGATAGATCGGCCAGGGGGGTTAGCAGTAGGAAAGAAGTTAGTGGAATTATTAAAAGTCAGCTACAAAGGCAGAGACAAAAGAGCCATGCAAGAGGCAGCCACAGCCCAGAGAGGTCTGAAACCATCTGACTTATCTGTATTTGGGTTACAACTCTTTAAACATTTTTTTTTTTCTTTCTCAGTAGAGGTCTGAGCAGAGTAGCATCATCTGTTTTCCTCTCTCAGCCTATAGCCTAATTTTTAATCCAAATCCTTCAATTAGTTCAAACCAGCACACCCTCCTATGTTTTAATTTGCCATTGCTGCTGCAAGCTCTGCTGTATAGTCCATGCCTTTGATTTGCCTGTACAAAACATCCTCTTACTCCCTGCATATGTTTCCTGCAATGAAGGGGTGTGTGTGATTGTTATTACTAAAGCCTAACATAATTCTAATGAAAATTTAAAAATCTACTAAGGCAGATGGCTAATGCATGACAGATTCTCATCAAATATGCTCCATTCATTTACAGATGTTTAAGGAACAATGTGCTGAGAGCACTGAACTGATTCAGCCCAGTGCTAAGCCCTCTGACAACAATGTGAACGTATAATTCTTGTAGCTAGAGCCCAGCGGTAAAGTGCTGCCATTAATATCTGGTGCCTGGCATCAGTGGGGCTTGAGAAATAGGAAACTGGCATATTTATTCACCATCTAAATTTTTTAATAGCAAACAATTTTAAAGCACTTGCTAAAATATTTAAGCCAGGCGAATAACAAGTAGATGATGGATGACAGGGAGAATATATGCTTTGATTTGTTGAAGAAAAGAGAGTTTAATAACGTGGCGTGAACAACTTTCTTGTTAAACTGGCTGGTGATAATTCTCTAACTCAATTGTTCATACTAGCCTAGCGAATTTGAGAATCTTGAAAGGAATTCCAGCCCAAGGTTATGAGCTGAGACATCTAACCCTTGCAAATGTCATTCACTAGCTGAAATTAATCTAGAAAGCTTTATGGAGCTGACAGAAAGTTCGCCCAAAATCAGCTTCTTGGCAAGAATGGATTAAGAGGAGACTTTATTGTTCTAAACTCTGCAACCTACCATCTCTTTCATTTCTTCTTGAGAGTGAAGGTAGGTTTCAGGCTTGTGAACTGTCAGGCTTCCAACCCACTAGCAAAAAGGAGTTCAGAACCTGAATTTCTGATTTAATGCTCTTCATTCATATGTATTTTTCTTCTCCTCATTTTCAAAAGAAGGAATCATCCAGAGGGCATCCTCAGCCAGAAAAGCAGATGTAGAGGTCTTATAACCAGTCACTTTTCCTTGGCATTTATGGAATGCATCATTTTGACAGCTGGATCTGTGTATGTTTATTTCATCTCTTAAAGCAGCACTTGTCCAGTGACTGTCACAACCCTCAGACCGCATATTTGGTACCAAAGCTGGAAATTAATACATTACATCAGTCCTGCTTGGAAGTTTCCAAGTGCCCTAACTCTAAGTTTGTTTGCACTTCAGAGAATTAGCTCCATGGTTTTGTTGGTGGAGGATGGTGTAGCTCTTCCAAAGGCAGTGTGAAAGGGGCAGGTGACACTGATTTCCCTTCTGGTTTCTTATCCCATACTCTGGTGCTTTTCCTGCCAGCAGCAGTGCTGCTAATGAGGCTTGTTCACAGTTCACCTTCCTGCTCACTGTGAATAGTAATTCGTTGTGTCTGTAGAAGGGGCTGGAAACCCCTTCTACAGTGAGGCATGAATTTGGAACACTTTGTAGCCTTGATTTTCCTTTTATATTTGTCTCTATATATGGCACAAACTAGCAGATGTGAACTTAAGATACACAGAATTAACCAGGTTGGAAAAGACCTCTAGGATCATCGAGTCCAACCTATCAACTAACCCTTCTCATTAACTAACCCATGGCACCAAGTGCCTCATGAAGCTTCCTCTTAAACACATCCAGGGATGGGGACTCCACCACCTCCCCCTGGGCAGCCCATTCCAATGCCAATCACTCTTGCTGGGAAGAACTTCTTTCTAACATCCAGCCTGAACCTGCCCTGGCACAGCTTGAGGCTGTCCCCTCTTGCTCTGTCCCTGGGTGCCTGGCAGAACAGCCCAACCCCACCTCGCTGCAACCTCCCTTCAGGTAGGCGTAGAGAGCAATGAGGTCTGCCCTGAGTCTCCTCTTCTCCAAATGCACCAAATTCTCCTGGGAGGCAAGAGTGCATTTATTTGTCAGGAGCAGTTGGCTGGCAGGCTCTGGGCAACACTGACACAGTTAGATTCAGCCTACTCTTTACTGTTTAGCATCACACTGTAGCTGTTAGGAAGGAGGGTTTAGTGTGCTTGGGCATAATCCAGCAAAATTCGAGTTGGTTCTTCATGCTGCCGTGTCCGTCTGTCCTTGGAGGAGGTTGTAAGGCCACTGGCAAGTTAATGATACTTCAGGATCTAATCACTGAGCCAGCTCATGAACTGTGGGGGAACTGGGAGATGATGGAAATTTTCTTTCAGTGATTTGGAAATAATTAGACAGATGATTTGATATTTTTGTGACAGATACTGTAACATGAAATGCTTGCATGAGCATTCACATCAAGGTGAAGGTGCCTTTTGCCATCTGACCTTCCTTACTTACGTGTACTTGGGAGGAGGGAATAAATCAGATTTAACACTGTATTCCTTAGGCTGTAAGCCAGCAGTTCTGTTTCTAATTGGCAAATTATATTACTGTGTGTTCACTTGGGGTGCTTAGAAAAACCTCAGCATCAGAGTGGTCCTCTTCCACTACGAGGCACAGAAGCCACTGTGCTCATCGCCAGTCTCCCAGTAAGACCTGTCCCCAGTAAACACAAAAAACCAAAGGAGGAGCTCACAAAGGAGCATAACACCTGAATGGGTTAATCCTCATCAGCTGCTGACCCTGAATCTCCCGGGGTCATCTTTTCAAGTGCATGACTGCACTAACCTTGCTGCATCAGGAAACTTCGTGTCCAATCCTGTAACGCATAAAGAGGTCCTGGCAGGAGAAAGGCAGCAAAGTCTCTCTGCTGAACGCCAAGTGCAGCCTGTCATAATTTATTAAAGAGCAAGCAGCTGAAAACTGAACCATTCTTGGCACTTCAGCCTCTCCTAGCTTTCTCTGTGCAGGTAGCAAACAGTCATGTGCAGAGAGAGATGCTGGCAGTCACTTCTGAAGGGAGCTGAGATAATTCCTGCTTAGGAAGGGCATCTTTTATTCCTCTCTAAAAACGACGTGGTCAGTTGTCCTCATGCTTCCAGGTCTCACATCTGCATGCCTGAGATGGGAGAGTCCCAGCAGATATCTCAGGAGCAAGCTGTAATTAATTGAGGGAAGCAGATGGCTCCAACTTCTTGTGCCTTAGCAATGTGACAGCATCTCATGGAGGAGCTGTGACAGCATAGGGCACTTGTAGGAGAGGGTGGGGGTGGGAGATGAAATCTCAGCATGCATTTGAAGCAGGCTCAAGCAGTGCCTTTATTCAGGGAAATGTTATCTCCCCACTCATTGAATTATCTCTCCTGAATGGCCTTGGATAAGGGACAGCCATAAGGGAAGGAGGGAGAGAGAGGTAAAGCAAGACTTACATTCAAGAAACTGTAGAATAAGGCTCAAAATTTGAATGCCAAACCATTAAACTGGTCCTAATTGGCTCTGTGGGTGGTTGCTCTCATTTTGGAAGTGGAATGCCTCTTCTGAACAAACCTCTTTTCTAAATGGATGGAGCAAATGCAATTAAAAATTTGAAAATGTCGTTGAAGGATGAGCACAGCCACATATGGAATCAGCCTCCAAAGTAACTCCTGGCATAATTAGCACCAGAAAAGAGCAAACAAGCAGGGTTTGTTTTTGTTTTTTTTTCCCTCTTGTTTGGCACAGACTAATTTAGCATAGACATTCCTGGCGTTAGAAGCCAAATCTTTGTTTTAATTTTGATTACTCATAAATAAGCTTATGTAGGAAGTATTTCTCATTCACGGAAACACTCAGGTTGGAAAAGACCTCCATGGTCACCAAGTCCAGCCCAGGACCCTACTCTACAAGGCTCACTCTAAACCATACCCCCAAACAGCACATCCCAATGACCTCTAAACACATCCAGGGTTGGTGACTCCACCACCTCCCTGGGCAGCTCGTTCTCTGAGAACTTCCCAGGTCCTAAGATTGTCATTAAAAAAAAAAACATAGTAAATTTCTTTCTTATTTTCTTTTCTTCTTTTTTTTTCCTTTTCCCAAACAAGCAGAATTAAGAGGGTAAGAAAGTGAAAGATTGGGTCAACTAGAACATTTGCAATTTTTTTGTCTCTTGGTATAAGTTTAATTCTGATTGACAGAAGTAATATAGACTTAGTTTTTTATTATGTATAAAACAGGCTTTGAACCAGCAAAATAGCAAGACCAGGTCCTTCCTTGTTTTAGCTCTAAATAAGCATTTTTAAAAATTAAAATTCAGCCAGAAAATTGCCAGTCAGTTTCCCTCACATGCCTGAAGTGAGGAACTTAAAGCAGTGATTAGCTAAGCATATACCTGTGCCTTAGGTTGTCCATCTGCACCTCTCAGCTTCCTGATTGTGATACTCTAATGTCTGTTTGTGAGACCCTGTGTAATTCTCACAAGTGTAAAGCCTCACTCTCCTTTGAGACTAGAATGAAGGTAGAAGTGACTAGAATGAGGCTAGTGAGGAGGTGAAATGGTTCTTCAAATAGCATCCTGCCTGAAGAGAATGATTAAAACACTGAAAAACACACACACACACACACACACACACACACACACACACACACACAAAATCTCTGTTGGAAAACATAAAATTAGCTCCAAGCTATCTGGTTCAATCAGTGGAAGTTTGACATCAGTTGGTGCCTCACCTGATGGGTGCATTTGGTATTTAAGTCAGGGCTAGCACTGTAGTTTTGGGCATAGAAATTCAAGGGTGCTGCTTCTTTAGGAGATTCTTTGAGGATACATAAAGTGTGGCAGATGGAGAAACATGCTGAATCTTGGGTAAATTACTGAGACATTGCAGAGCTGCTGTAAATATTGTAGAGCTTCATGACAGTCAAGGGAGATGAAAAAAAAAAAAAAAAAAAAAAAAATCCACACTGAAGGGATGCAAAGCTTTTGTAAGCCTCCAGCTTTTAAAAAGGAATGGATATCTATCTGCCCACAGCCCTCTAAGAAGAGTCATGGGGAAGCAGTCTACCCACATCACATCAGTGTCTAGAGAGGGACCCTACAGTGTTCCATTATGTACAACATCATTTGCTTGATGCTTCAGACCCATACAAGCCATTTCCCAGGTGTCCTAAGTACCATGGCATAAATATTTGCTTCTGAGGGAGAATTGGACTCTGGCCTGACTTTTGTAACTGCAGGGGTGGATCAGAGGTGGTTCAGGTTTCCCTTTAGTTGTGTCCTCTGTTTCTTTCTTTAGTTTATGCATACCTAATTTGTGGCACAAGCTTAGTGCCAGTACTCTGAACCCACAGTTAGGACAGAGATCTTTTGAGGATCTCTGTGCAAGGCACTCAGCAAAGTTTTCTTTAAGCAGAGCTCTTTCTTTAAGTCCTCGTCTCATTTAACCTTACAAGCTGAAAAAAATATTTTGTTCTTTTAAGTATCAATTGTAGAATCATAGAATGGTTTAGGTTGGAAGAGACCTCAAAGATCATCCAGTTCCAACCCCCCACCATAGGCAGGGACTCTTCCTGCTCAAGACCTCATCCAGCCTGGCCTTGAACACATCCAGGGAGGGAGCAGCCACAACCTCCCTATTTTATTATTATCTTCAGATACTCTAGAGTTTGACATGCCAGATTTTTGACTGTGATTTGTGGTTGTGAGGACAAGTTGTCCTGCAGTAAAGACTCTCTGCAGGGCAGCTCCTTATTCTGGATGGATTTGTAGAGCTCTCACTCAGGCAGGCTCCCAGACATGGCAGGACCAGGCTGCCTGTTCTGAGGCCACTGAAGCTGAAGTCTTCCATCAAAATTTCTTCAGAGTTCAGCATGAGCATAACTGATGCAGTCAAAACCAATTCTCTCCTATCACTAAATTAACACTCTCCTCCTCTGACTCCAAAGAGGTGGCCAAATGAACCTTGTATTTCCCTTTGGTGCAAGTATTTTCTCTCTCCCACATGTTTTCTGTTTCCCTCCATCCGCATACTTCTTAAGGAAAAACTTGTTCATACACCAAAAAACTCCATTGCTGCTTTTTCTTTGTTCTGTGACTTCTCCATTTAAATTCTCTCACAGCACTTCCTTTTCGTTCACATTTATCCACTTTTAACAATTTCCAATTACCATATTCATCCCTAACATTTGCAGGTGTAACGCTGCAGAAAGAAATGTTATTTACTATGTTGCCTATTGCCTACCTGGGAAAAAAAGGGGGAAAAAAAAAAAGTGAAAGCAAGTCTGCAATTGACAAAGCTGTATCGCTTTGAGTCAGCAGTGATCCAAACCAAATGCTTACACGCTGACATGTTTGGGATTTGAAGGACTCTAAATCTCTCTTTGCAGCCTGTAACCTAAAGATCTTTTCTCAGAAGGGTTGGTGTCAAGTACCCGAAGGGGAGCACTCTCAGTTACCAGTATGTTCTTAGCATCTCATCCACATTCTGAGGAACTGCTGGAGGGGGTCCAGAGGAGACCCACAAAGATGATCAGAGGGCTGGAACAGCTCTGCTATGAGGACAGGCTGAGAGAGTTGGGGCTTTTCAGCCTGGAGAAGAGAAGGCTTCCAGGAGACCTTAGAGTAGCCTTCCAGTATCTGAAGGGGGCTACAGGAGGGCTGGGGAGGGACTGTTCACAAGGTCTTGTAATGACAGGAGGAGGGGGAATGGGTTCAAATTGGCAGAGGAGAGAGTTGAACAGGATGTTAGGAGGAAGTTCTTCACAGTGAGGGTGGTGAGACACTGGCAGAGGTTGCCCAGGGAGGTTGTGGCTGCTCTCTCCCTGGATGTGTTGAAGGCCAGGCTGGATGAGGTCTTGAGCAACCTGATCTAGTGGGAGGTGTCCCTGCCTATGGCACAGGGGGTTTGGAACTGGATGATCTTTAAGGTCTCTTCCAACCTAAACCATTCTATGATTCTGTGCTCACAGTTACAAAATGCAGTGTTGCAGAATCATGGAATCATTAAGGCTGGGAAAAAGCCTTTAAGATAAGTGAGTCCAACTGTAACCCAACTACTGTGACCATATCATGAAGCACCACATCTACAGCTTCTTGATAGTGACTCCACCGCCTCCCTGGGCAGCCTGTTCCAACCCCTCGCCACTCTCTTAGTAGAATCATAGAATCAGCCAGGCTAGAAGAGACCTCCAAGATCATCCAGCCCAACCTATCACCCAGCCCTATCCAATTAACTAGACCATGGCATTCTCCTAATGTCCAATCTAAACCTCCCCTGGCACAACTTAAACCCATTTCCTCTCATCCTATCATTAGTTACTTGGCAGAAGAGACCAACACCAACCTCAGTCCAAAGTCCTTTCAGGTAGTTGTAGAGAGCAATAAGATCTCCCCTTGGCTTTCTCTTCTCCAGATTAAACACCTCCAGCCCCCTCAGCCACTGCTTGTGTGACACCCTCCAAACCCCTCACCTCCCTTGTTGCTTTTCATGCTCCAGCACCTCAGTGCCTTTCCTATACTGTGATGCCCAAAACTGAACACGGGACTCAAGCTGTGGCCTCACCACTGCTGAGTTTGTAAGCACAATCTCTTCCCTCAAGCCACAAGGAGTTATCTGAAGTGGTGGAAAGCTTGACCTGCAGATACTTTTCCTTTCAACCTCTCCTTGAATTATAGACAGGTCAAAGCAGTATGAACACTAATTAGCAGAGAAAACCACAGCTGTCCTCAGAGGAGATCTTGTCTGCCAAACTACTGACTGGAGAGAATGGTTACAGCTGAGTTACATCTCAGACCTCCTTCCCACTCTGGAAAACAGACCTGACTTGTACTGGAAAGTGCTGACAGACCCTGAGCTTTGTGCAGGTGGATGTCATGCTGTAATAAAGCACACCTCAGCCAAGCTGGCAGAACTGGGGTTTAATTCAGAATCTAATGCTGAACTCTGCATGATCAATCTTCTTTCTCTCTATTAATCCCACCAAAATACATACTGTTTGCATCTGCTCATACTCCAGAGCCTCTTTGACAGCTGGAAGCCCTTAATTCCTGATTTGTGTTTTGGTTTTCTGGAGGGTTGGGCTTTTCCTCCTAAAGCATGGCAGTTAGCACAAGACAGCTCGATGCTAAGAGCTAGCCTGTCCTCCACTGAAGTTTGCCCAAAACAAAAAAAAAAACCAAGCAGGCTCTCTGCTCAAGAGCTTGTTAAAGACAATTTGAGTGGATTAAAAAATATTTGAGGCTGGTGCCAGTCACAGAAGTACTCTCAGTGAGTGTTCAGGGAGCACTTGTTTTTAATAAACAAGGAAATTGAAAATATTACACATGATGAGTGGGACTTTGACTCTGTCAAGACCCCTCTAGAAAGGAGAGATCAGCTCTGCTGCCCTGCTACTTTTACACCACCTCCAAGTCTTGTCCCATCACAATCCAGAAAATGGGAAGGTTGAAAGATAGAAAAGTCTGCAGCGGTGGTAGGGCTAAAGGTTCAAAGCTGAGCATAAAGACAAGCAGCAAATGCATGGCCCAAAGCCAACCTGCACGTGGATCCCAGCACCTTCCTCTGGACTGCTGTGTGCAAGGTCAGTGAGAATTTGTGAAGCTGTTAGCACTGCAGATGCTGACAGTGCAGTTCTGCTCTGTCTCCTCCTACCTTCTGCTCCTTCCTAGGCAGCACTTGTTGAAGGGCCCAGGTTCTGCAGAGCTTTGGGTCAGAGCTTTCTCTGCTCCTCTGTTAGCTGGCTCAGTGTTGCTGTAGCCATGCTGGAGGTGGGACTGTGTCCTGAGATTTGGACTGGGAACAGTGCTGTAGGTTACCCCAATCTGGCAAGCAGGGAGTGTAGGAAGTGTCTGCTGAGGAGAGAGACAAACAAACTGAAGACACAGCAAGAATGAGGATTTGCCTGGCACAGCTGCTTTTGAAGGTGATTTCCATGGTTCCTGGGGACAAGTGCAGAGACGCTTTGGACTCACAAGTGTGTGCAAATGCAGAAGCCTTTAGGAAACACAAGTCTGCTCTGTTCCATGGAAAAGGGCTTCTTCTTTTTTTTTTTCTTTTTTTTTTTTTAAAGTCTGGCAGGTAACTGCAATGGGCAAACCAACCATTCTCCTTCTCTTTGGGTGTTCCTGATGCTAAATCATAGAATGGTTTAGGTTGGAAGGGACCTCAAAGCTCATACAGTTCCAACCCCCCTGAGCCATAGGCAGGGACACCTCCCACTAGAACAGGTCACTCAAGGCCTCATCCAACCTGGCCTTGAACACCTCCAGAGCCAGGAGGTCTTTGGTCACGTTCTGTGATTCCATGATCCACAACATCCCTGGGCAACCCGTGCCAGTGTCTCACCTCCCTCACTGTAGAGAACTTCCTCCTAACATCCAGTTTCAATCTCCCCTCTGCCACTTTTAACCCATTCCTCCTCCTCCTGGCAAGACCTTGTCAATAGTCCCTCCACAGCCTTCCTTTATGCCCCTTTCAGATACTGGAAGGCTACTCCTAGGTCTCCTGGAAGCCTTCTCTTCTCCAGGCTGCACAGCCCCAGCTCTCTCAGCCTGTCCTCATAGCAGAGCTGCTGCAGCCCTCTCAGCATCTTGGTGACCTCCTCTGCACTGCCTCCAACAGTTCCATGTCTTTCTTGTGTTGGAGGCTTCAGAGCTGCAGACAGTGCTGCAGGTAGGGTGTGAGGAGAGCAGAGCAAAGGGGCAGAATCCCCTCCCTTGCCCTGCTGCCCACAGCTGCTCTTGCTGCAGCCCAGCACACAGTTGCTGTCTGGGCTGCACTCACACTGCAGCCTCATCTTAAGCTTTTCATCACCCCAGACCCCCAGGTCCTGTTCCTCAGGGCTGCTCTCAGCCATTCCCCACCCAGCCTGGAATTGTGCTTGGGATTGCACTGACCCAGTTGCAGGACTTTACACTTGGCACTGTTGAATGTCCTGAGGTTGGCCTGGGCACAGCTCTGCAGCCTGTCCAGGTCCCTCTGGATGCATCCCTGCCCTCTAGCAATCATGAAGTTGCTTTTTAAACTGAAACACTGCAGCCTTCAGAAGAGAAGCAGTGTGTGATGGCTGCTGGGAGAGGCAGGACACCCAGCTGGTGGACCCGTGGTGCAGCATAGGTCATCTCTGCTTTGGCAGTGCCCACTCTGCTAAACACAGCTGTAGTGTTTTCTCCCATTTGTCCCATTGGAGAACACAAGTAGAGCAGAAATCTGGTCTGTACAGGAGCATGCAATGGATGAGGGGTTTTTGTTATGCTAAATTTTCTCTTGTCATCTGTCTCTTAACCTTCTGTGCTATCTGCCAGCTCATTTGTCTTGCAGGACTAACAGAAATATGAGTAAGGAAGCGAGAGAAAAACTGAGCACTCACAATATTGAACACGGATTGAAATGAGGCTAGCAAACCCAATTTCTCTTGCAGAGATTCCCTTATTGCTCTTTTGCTCAGCTGAAGCAGGTAAAAACTTTTCAAACTGGGAATATGTTAGGGGTTTTTTTATTGTCTGTCGAAACCAATCAAGCCACGATTCAATTAACTGGATTGAGAGGGAGAGAGATGCTGGTGAGTTATTTGTGCACCTGGCAGTGTGTGTGGAATGCTGATAGTCTGGGTAATGTTCTCCAAAGTCTTGATCAGCAGCAGCTGGAGCAATTTTTTTTTTTTTTTTACTTTGATGAGTAGGGGGAAAAGAAGAAATCTATTTCTGTGCAGCGACAGTGGTGTATTTACATCACAAACACAGCAATTGCTAAGCATTTCTGGAATTCAGCTGTCAGAATAAAGGCAGTGGCATTCATTTAGTTTCTTTTCCAGTCCTAAGAGGTCTCGTTGGTTTCTTTTTCCCCCTCCAAAATAAAAACCTTGCAAAACAACACAGGCCCCTACCCATCTTGTCTGAGTAGGAACGGCGTCATCTCTCATCCCAAGCATTTTGCATTTGTTCAGCTTTGGGGAGAGGTGAAGCAGCCTTTGGCCTTGTGATTTCTGATCTTGTCTCGTGATACTGCATCCAGTTCTGGTGTCCCTATCAGAAGAAGTGCACAGAGATGTTGGAGCAAGTCCAGCATAGGGCCACAAAGATAATTCAAGGGCAGGAGCACCTCTGCTATGAGGCCAGGCTGAGAGAGCTGGGCTTGTTCAGCCTAGAGAAGGGAAGATTCTGGGGGAACCTTAGAGCTGCCTTCCAGTACCTGAAGGGATCCTACAGGAAAGCTGCAAAGGGACTTTTCCTAAGGGTGTCTAGCAATAGGACAAAGGGGAACAGTTTGAAGCTGAGGGAGAGTAGGTTTAGACTGCATCTTAGAAAGAAGTTCTTCAGTACAAGGGAGGTGAAACTCTGGAGTAGTCTGCCCAGGGAGGCTGTGGATGCCTTCTGCTTGTGGGAGTTCAAGGCCAGATTGGATGAGGCTGTGAGCAGCTGAGTCTAGCTGAGTGTCCCTGTCCATGTCAGGGAGATTGGAGTAGATGAGCTCTAAGGTCGCTTCCAACCTTCAGCCATTGTAGGGTTCCATGATTACTGTAAGACTGCTTTATCTCATAGGTGAGCATGGGAACAGGCAGCCTGTCCCTGTGAGGGACAGCTATCCATGGCAAATGGAGAACATCCCTCACCCCTTTGTTCACTGTGGGAGCTGCCTCTTTGGCAAGCAGCTCCTCTTCCTAAACAGTGACATTTGCTAAGTGCTTCCAAACAGGAGCTGGGAGTTTTCCATACACCAACCCAGCAGCTGATCCAATTGTTGCTGGAGCAAAGTCAGTGGGAGCCTTTCAGCTAACTTCAGTCTCCTGCTGTATGTTTTGTCCAAGCAGGGAGCAGAGGGGATGCAGTGGTATAATTTGTTGATATTGGGGGATGTCTTACAGCGACAGCATTGGAGGGAAGACTGCTGAGAGTAGAGGTTATAGGATAAGAGTGGCCTGGAACAGCAAAGCAATCTGGTCAGTGCATTGCCTGTAACTCCCACAACAAGGCAGGGGACCCAAATACTGAACATCATTCAAAAACATTTGGTGGGAAGAGATATTCTTAAAACCAGAGCATTTTAGAACAGCTCCTGTTGCCAGCACAGCAGTGATTTTCCTGAAGGAACAGGATGGGGTGAGTTTTTCTTGAAAATGCTGCTGAGGCTCTCCCTTCTCTTTCACAGCGAGGGGAAAAAACTCCAAACCCTGCCTGAGACCCCAGGCCTTCGACCTACCGGCAGAGATTTTGGGAAGCCAAGGAAACTTGAGACACTGCAGTAGGTACCATGCTTAAAATTTCCTGCACAGGGTCTAAATAGCCTCTCCTCAGCTCACAGCAGGAATGAAATCTTCTGGCTGTGACCTAAAGCTGCCACTCTTGCCGAGCAGAGCAGCGCATGGATTGGATCTGATTCATTAACAAACTTTGGTACACAGTAGCTCTGCTATTTCTTCAGGCTCTTGCCACTCTACAATCAAGTGCATGATTCAAACCAGAAAAGAGGCTGGTTTGGGTAGGCCCTTTTACAATGCAAGTTACTCCAGCGGCGTTTTCAGCTGGAGTTGCCACTTGCTGAATATTTAGGAGGGCATTGGTTGTGTTACAGTCCTCGAGAAAGAAAAAAGAAAAAAAAAAAATTAATTCTGCTCAGACCTAGTGCAAGCAAATTTTATTGTGCATGCAGCTGTTCAAGATTAAGTAATTATTTGATGAACCTTCGGAGGCAATGAATTTTAGATGAGGCATGTACACATTTTTATTATGCATCCATTTTTCTCGATCAGTGTTCTCTTCATTTGGTCATTCGCTTGTGTGGAAGCAATGAGCAAAATCTGCATATTTCACTCTATAGAAGGCAGATTTCCATTTGCATAGCCTTAAAATGCTTTCAGCCCACACATCCTTCAGTGAATTTTGAAAACCCACTGATCTATCACAACACACCCCACGTAGCAACGTCAATAAAGAGGTGGTTTCAACGAGACCAAGCTCTGACCCTCAGCTGGGCTCGGCAGCCTTCTCTTCTGGGCTCTTTTTGTGATCACCTAGAACCATTTCACCTCCAGTTGAGCAGGGGTAACTCATAAGGGCATCATGCCCCACATCTCAGCAGGGGATGTTTTACATGCCTTTCTTGCTGGCTAGTTTGCAAAACAGAAGTGTTCCCTCTGTATTTTGTTCGTTGCAGGCAACTAAAAGTTCTTGCTGTTCCTTCCCAAAAAATGAAACATACACCNNNGCTTTTCCTCCCAAAAAAATTAAACCCCCCCCCCAAAAAAAAAAAAAAAAAAGACCAAAAGAGAGAAATGCTACCCTAAAACAAAGAGCAAAAGGGTTTGTTCTCAGGAAGAAGAGGGGGATGATTGTTTTTAAGCTTTTTAAATACTTCACAGCCTGTATTACCTGAAGGGTATGTGGGTAACTGATCAAACCTTAGCAAAGCAGCAGCAGCAGCAGCAGCAGCAGCTTTGGGTTTCAGGTCAGATCCATTCGTAAATGGAACACCACAATTTTGTCCCCAGGTAGAATGACTTCACCTCCCTCTCTACTTAAAGAGGCTTTGCTCTGGGGCAATGCATTCTGGAACTGTTTCAGCAGAGGCTGAAGATGTTATTCTCTGGTTTTATACCAGATCCACACAGTTACAGGATCATCCAGCAACACAGATTTGAATCAAATCAGGCATGGGCATGCAGTTGCATCTCTAGTGAATTAGCCAAAGTATAAGTTGAGGAGTACATGTTTATTTCTTGGTAGCTGAAAATGGTGTGGGATCTCAGAAGATGCTAAAGTGCTTCAGAAAGATAGTTCGTGATCCAGCATAAAGCCTGCCAGTGAAAGTTAACTTGTCAACTTCTGTTGTTGGTAACCAATCCATCTCAACAGAGCAAATTTATATTAGCTCAGTGCTTTGTGTCTCAAAACTGCAGTATCTTTGATCTAAGATGGATTTATTATATCACTGAACCATGATGCAAGTGTGCAGGAGATGCAAATACAGCAGAGGGAATCATATATCTGTCAGAAAAACACACTCCTTATGATACCTCACCCTAAAGCTGTCTGTCTGTGGCTGCATTGCTTTTAAGCCTGTGCTGGTTTGAACTAATTGGAGGATTTGAGTGAGAAAATTAGACTATAGGCTGAGAAATGAAAACAGATGATGCTACTCCACTCACAGCTTTACTGGGAAAGAAAAAAAAAATTTTGTTTTAAGAGTTGTATCCCAAATATAGATAAAGGAGATGGTTTCAGACCTCTCTGGGCTGTGGCTGTTTCTTGCATCCTTTCTCCCTGCCTTTTGTAGCTGATTTTCAATAATCCCACTAACTTTTTTTCCTACTGCTAACCCCCCTGGCCAATCTACCTTTGCCTCTCTGCTGCATCAACAGATGGTGAGATGAGATTGGGGAAGTGGGGAAAGGTGGTAGGGGTGGTTAGAAACCCCTCTTAGGGATTTTGGTCTCTGGGAGGGCTGTGGTGTTTCTGTATTACCTTTTCACTGTACATATCTGTAAGTATCTGTTATACATTGTAAATATCTGCTTGGATATTGAGCATTGCTGTAAATATAAAGCTTCATTTACCAACTTCCAGCTGTTCTGAGTCCTAGCCTGGGTTGTATCAAAGGGTGGGGGGGCAGGTAACTGCTAAACCATTTCAAAGCCTCTGTCTGAGAGCCTGTCCCCGTGACTGCCTTTCCTTCAAGGCACAGTGCCATGGTGTGGTACACAGAAACAGCAGTGCTCTCTGTAAAGACAAGCCACAACAGTGCATCTATGCAGATGCAAGTGTCTATAGACAGAGGAAGTGCAGGTACAAAGCTGCATAAAAGAGCTCTGCTGGGTTCTTTCGTAAGAGCCCACATGGTGCCAGCAACATCCAGCCCTGGTGTTATCCTGGCTGTCCTTCCAAGCACATCTTCTCTTTCAAGCTGGCCCCTGCAGGTAGAAGAATGGACTCAGCTCCCACAAAACGTAGTTTATCACACTGGTGTCTAAAATATTGATCTGGGCCTCATCTTAAGCTGGCAGCTTCAAATCTTTGATCGCTGCTTCTCCTGGACCCCCAGCCCTCTAGAGTGGATATTTGGAAGAAAGAGGTATTCATGGGCTTTTCTTTCTGGGAAATCAGGACTTCAGCAACTGCTCACTAATGTTCACATAAGTGCTTTTCTAGCTAAAGTTCTCTGGAAGCTGGAGGGAGGAAATTGTGAGGTAATTTGCTTTCTTTAGCATTTACACACAGCTTGACTTGCAGCCTTGCCATTAACCAGAGCTGGCTCATTCACAAAAATGATAGCATGTGGGGTTTTTTTCATTTCAAATGCAATTTGAGTAGAAAAACTCAATTCTAAAGCCATTCTTCACAATGAAATTGTATTTCCAAAGTCAGATGGGCATATAGTAGCCTAGATTTACCAGGATCACTTGAGCAGAAGTCAGGTGGCCTGGGGTTTATATCCCCAAAGTAGGGATAATTTGGAGAGCTGAGGATCTCAGGAAGCCACATCCTGAGTGGTACTGCCTTGAATCATCAAATTGTGTAAGGACTTGAACTTTGCTCACCTTGACAACACAAAACCAATGCTGGCTCAGAAGCTGCATCTCTACTGTAAGAGCAGAATCACAATCACAGAATATCGAAGGCTGGAAGGGACCTCCAAAGCTCATCAAGTCCAACACTCCTGCCAGAGCAGGATCTCCTAGACCAGGTCACGCAGGAACATGTCCAGGTGAGTTGTGAATATCTGCAGAGAGGGAGATTCCACAACCCCCCTGGGCAGCCTGTTCCAGTCTTCTGTCACCCTCACAGGGAAAAATTTCCTCCTCATGTTTAAATGAAACTTCCTGTGTCTCATCTTCCACCCAGTGCCCCTTGCCTTGTCATCGGGCATCACCCAGCAGAGCCTGGCTCCAGCCTCCTGGCACTCACCTGCATATATTGATAACCATTGCTGAGGTCACCTCTCAGTCTCCTCTTCTCCAAGCTCAAGATCCCCAGCTCCCTCAGGCTCTCCTTGTAACAGAGCTGTTCCATTTCCTTCATCATCTTTGTGGCTCTGTGCTGGTGTCTCTCAAGCAGTTCTATGTCTGTGTTGAACTGGGGGGCCCAGAACTGGACACAGTACTGCAGATGTGGCCTCAGCAGGGCAGAGTAGAAGGAGCCTTTCAGCTGTGTCTCTGAGCAAGGTGGAGCCCTGCCAAGCACCGTTCTGCACACTCTGGTATCATAGAATCATAGAATCAGTCAGGGTTGGAAGGGACCACAAGGATCATCTAGTTCCAACTCCCCTGCCATGCCCAGGGACACCCTACCCTAGGTTAGGCTGGACACAGCCTCATCCAGCCTGGCTGCAAACACCACCAGGGAAGTGACCCCAACCACCCCTGGGCAACCCATTCCAGGCTCTCACCACTCTCATGCTGAACAACTTCCTCCTCCCATCCAATCTGAATCTCCCCACCTCCAGCTTTGCTCCATTCCCCCTAGTCCTGTCACTGCCTGATAGCTTAAAAAGTCCCTCCCCAGCTTTTCTGTAGGCCCCTTCAGATACTGGAATGCCACAATAAGGTCACCTTGGAGCCTCCTCTTCTCCAAACTGAACAGCCCCAACTCTTTCAGTCTGTCCTCAGGAAGAAGGCACTGGTGTCTGGGCTGCAAAGGAGTCATGACACTGAGGTGATCAGCATAGCAGTGGTGAATGTGAGCTGCACTGAGCAGTTCCTGAGCAGTGACCCAGCAGCACAAAGTTGGCTTTGTTATCCTTAATTCCCACCCAGGCACATGCCAAAGCATGCAGCATCTGACATGTTGCTGAGGTGTGAGTTAGCTTCACATGGTCCAGCTGAAACTCAACTGGGCAGGAGACTTACTTTTTTCTACACACCAGGCAGGATTCCCTTCACTGGCAGACCCTTTATCTGCTGGTGGATGAAGGCACCGTGAGCAAGTGCCTTTTAATGGCCTTATAAAGAAATTCTGTGTGCCCAGAAGTAATTACCCATTTGTCAGGCAGGGATGAGGATGCTTCATAAGAACTGGCTCCAAACTAAAAGCCTTGTCTATAATACAAGGGCTTCCCAGCCCACTTACCCTGTCTAACAGAATACCAACAAGAAACACAGGTGAGCCCATTACATGCTCCAGTGAGCTCATTGTAACGATATTTTCTGTCATAGCTCCTAAGAAACAGCTGATATTGTTTGAAACAAAGCCATGTGTCTTTATGATTCCCTGCACTTCAGCATTGCACACATAAAATAAATTTTTTAGAATAACAGTTTTTTTCTAGACTGTCTTTTACGTTACCTAGACTCTGTCTTGTTTGTTCAGACTGATGCCTCTCTGTCCTGAATTTACCTAAATGCATGTGATAAGCTGCCTCCTATGAAGGCAAGGAGCTGAGGGGCTCGGCTTAAATCCCTGCTTCAATGACTTTTGAGTGTGACCCCCTACCACAGCACATCTAAAGCCAGTCCTTGCATTGTAGTTGCCAGTACATGAAGCCAGCAGATTCTTTATTCTTTATCAGTTGTGCCTTCAGAAGTGAGAGGAGGTTTACCTGGATATACAATGATGAAAAGAAAACTCAGCCATGCTCATTTTTTTCCTTGCTCTGTCACAGCCTTGAGTAACAAAGGTTGCATTGCTTGTCTCTCTTTCAATTGCAGGAAAAATATGTGGATAGGTAGAGGGTTTGGGGAGGGGTTTATGTTTGCAGCCATTGTAAAAGGAGAGAAGGGGAGGGGAAAGAATGTTGGGTTAGTGTACAAGGGTCATAAAAACTAAATCTGGGAGAACAGCAGCAATCAGGGTAGAACCATTTCACTTTACCTTTTGCCATCCTGTAAAAAATCCTTTTAATGAAAAATCGTTGTGTGTCAGAAAACAAAATACCACAGTGAGATGTTTGGACTCTCTTTCATGGCTTTTTTTAATGGAGTTAAAGTCCAGAGAGTTGTACAGTGTAATGGGATGGCCTCCACATGCCTGCAGTGCTCCAAAAACACAGAAATAAAAACAAGCAACCGAACCCCACATCTGGTTCTCCTCAGATTTTCCAGTTTGAGAGCAGAGCCTCTGCTTCAGGTTTGTCTCCCTTGCCTCCACTGTGTGGGAATGCAGCGTAAGAGAGAAAAATAATGAGCTGTGTGCAAGCTTCTTCCTTCCTTCCCGCAGCCTCAGGATGCCTCCCACGGGGGAGGAAAGGTAGCGGGACACCTGGCCCAGGGGAAAACCAAGAGATGATGTCTGTTAAAGACTGGGCTGTACTCGCCCAGGTGATGCTAATGCGTTGTTTGCATGATGAGATAAAAGGAGCCACCGCCAGGGTGACAGGGGACTTCTTGCTCTGCTGCTTTTGGTCCTTGTCCTGCATGGGCCTCATGCTTGCACTGACCTGGAACAAAGAGCACCTGCCTCAGTCCAAAGGGTGTCCTTGCATTTGGCAGGTTACAGGCAGCAACAAGGGGTGGAGAATGTGGGCAAGGAGAGAACGAAGCAGCCACACGACCACAGTGAGCTGCTGCTCTGTGGCACTGACACATTGGATTTGCCCTCCCTAGCAGAAGCCTGGGGTGTGAGGCAGGACTGGCAGGCTGTATGCAGGGTACTACAGAAGAAGTGCTGCTTTTCAGAGCCAGCCTGCTCTGCTGTGCTCCACACCAGGTGCAGCCAGGGCAGTGTAAGGCCACCTTTGCAGGGACTCCTGCAGCAGAAGTTTCAAGACAGACACATCAAAGCTTTTCTTGCGTGAGAGCCAAACTTTCTAATTTCCTGCTAACAGAGCTCTGCTGTTATCTATGAGGTGTGCATGAAAGAAAACTTCAGAGCAATGACTCCTATGGCATCTGCCAATATTTTCATTTTGGCTTAACAGGGGATTTAAATTATTATTGAGTCCTATTTTCCAAAGAGAGCAAATGCAAAGGAATTTGATTATATTGAGCCTCTAACTGCATAAACACAATACTAGTCCCAGTGGACTAATTCCATTAAGGCTCCAAACTATCCATCTTGAAGTCGCTCATGAATACAAACTGCCAGGGCTGCTGGCATTGCAGGGCTTGCTAAACAGCTTGTACATTTCTGTGTCAGATAATGAAAGTCAGATTTATTTAGAGGGATATTAAAATAAACAGGCTTAATAACATATTTTAAAACTTCATTGTTACTCGCATGTTGTTTCCCTCTCTGCTTGAATAATATTCTTTATTACAGCTGTACATTACCTTCAGCATGCCTCTTGCTCAGAACCTTGCAAGGTGCTGAATCTCTGAGCAGCACAGGCAGGTGGAGAATTTTAATTCTTCCAGCAGAAAAGTCCATTTCAGTGTTTTGCCTATCCAAAAGTCTGCTCTGGCATGCCAGTTTGGGTTTTTGTTTTTTTTTTTTTTTTTTTAATTCTACCTATCTTTTAGATAACTCTTTTCTATCTAAATAGCATATTACTGCTGAGCTTTGGGAGTCATTAGGGAAGATCTGCCCAATTAGCATGTTAATTAGGACCTACCCAATTCAGGGATGGGGAGGTGATTGTTTTAGTAGCGTTCTGTGAGATGAAAGAAAGATTAATGACCGTGCCTGGACCCCTTGGGGGGTATAGAAGTAACACTTCCCATTTGAGATATCTCTGTGTGAGAGAGAAGGTATTTGAAATGGCTGGGCTTGCTGAAGGAGTTGCCTGCTGATTAGTTATGCCTGGAGCAGAGAAAAGTATAATTGGGTTTGTTTCTTGATGAGAAGGAAATGATAGCACAAAGCAAACATGGCAGGGCCAGAATGTCTGCTGCTACAAATAAGTGAGGCCCCATTGATAGATTGATCTCAGCTGGGGCTTTGGTCCCTTGAATTGGGCGAGCTTATCAGCCAGCTGGCAGATGAGATTTGTGGCTGTTATGGGCACTGTAGGTGTGTCTGGCTACTTAGGATGGGAAAGGTTGGTTTCTAACTAGGAAGGCTGGTCCTCTCTTCCAGGTTGTAATAAATGAGCCAGAGATTTTATTTCAAAAGCTCATTTCTTTTATTGGATAGCAAGCGAAACAGTGCTGGGTGCAGGGTTGGTTTTTTTTTTCCACTCCACACTGCACACCACAAACAAAGCTACACACATTTTTATTACATGTTCCTAATACATATGCAAATAATTTCTAATACCTATTCAAACAGTGTTTAAATCATAAGTGGTCCTCATGAGGGTTGTCTTACGCATGCCTGTTGGTTCTTGGGGGCCCTCCGTACCCCTCTGGTGGTCCCTTGGATGAAGTAAGGAGTCATCCTCCAAGTGTCCTTTGGGTGAACTTGGCTAAGGAGTCTGTGCAGTCCTCACCCACACAATTAGTCCTTGCTGAGCAGCTGTAGCATCCTTGGTAGAGGAATTTGCAGGATCCTTATCCTTTAATTTCTGTCTAGGCAGAGTGTCCGTTACCAGTTAGCGTCTTGGCTTTGTTTGTTTTTCTTGGGTAATGGTACAGCCACAGCACATTCCAGCCAGTGCCTTAAATCTACTTAAACACTTTTTCCTAGCTCTTTGCTAATTTTATATTGACACGAATGAATGCTTTTTACCACAAGGTGTTGGGCTTTCCCATGGCCATGCACTCCCATACAGCTCCAGCCTGACCCATCGACACCATAAACAGATCGTGCCCAGAGCATTAACGTTCAAAGGGCCTAAAATAAAGCCATCTGGGGAAGGGAGAATGAAATGTAGGCAGGAATTGTATTAAAATGGAGAAAGAAATAATAATAAGTAAAAAAGAGCCCTGGGCAACATTATCTGAGGCAAACATGTCATTTTTCTTGTAACTTTATGATCACTGTCCCTTCCTACAGCATTTCACATTAATGAATTCTGCTGCAAGAGAAAATACTATGTGCTCATGACGTGCTGAAGAAAGAGGCAAAGTGGTGTCATCATTGATCTCCCTGTCAAACTGTGTAATCAGTTTAGACTTCTGCTTGATTTAAGACTTGTCCTTTTCTGCTTTGGTCAATGAGCTGAGTTCTGGATGTAATCAACAGCAGGAGACTCTCTCCAGCTGCAGTCTGCCAAGTCTGCTTGTTGTGACAGCACCTACAAACTCCCACAGTTTAGCTCTTCACATGCTGCTTGGTGCTGCATGCAGGGCTACAAGGGCTGGAAGTCCTGAAGAGGAAAATGAGATCAGGTAAACAGATGTAAAGGCATCCTTTGTTCTGTACCAGCTTACATCTGTAGCTTAAGCAAAGCTGTATGTGAAAGTGTAATAATATCAGTGAATCCATAGGGAGAATGACTTCTCAGGTGCTCATGTGAGATCTTTGAGTCTGGGCTGGAGGTCAGGATAAATTTATGTTATTTTCTCCAGCAGTGTTCCAGCTTGTAGCTGTTGCTCCTTCTCTTATTGCTGAGGAGCACTGAAAAGAGTTGGCTCCAGCCACTTCACCCTCACCCCTTCTCAGCCTTCTCCAGACTACACAGCCCCAGAGCTCTCTATCTCTCTCCATAGGGAAGATGCTCAAGTCCCACAATCACCCTTGTGGCTCTCTGCTGGACTCTCTCCAGCAGGTCCCTGTCTCTCCTGAGCTGGGGAGCCCAAAACTGGACACAGTATTCCAGGTGTGGTCTCAGCAGGGCAGAGTAGAGGGGGAGAAGAACCTCCCTAGACCTGCTGGCCACACTTTTCTTGATGCACCCCAGGATGCCACTGGGTCTCTTGGCCACAAGGGCACATTGCTGGCCCATGGAGAAGCTGCTGTGCACCAGGACTCCAAGGTCTTTCTCCACAGAGCTGAAGCCAGTACGAGCTGTGCTCATGCAAAGTTACAGCCAGGCTGCTCAAGAAGCAGCTCCACGCCGCCCCGGTACGCAGTAGCAATGCATTTTTCCAGTCACCCTGAGATGGAGTTTGCTTTTTGTCAAGCAGTAGCTTTTTGATCCTGGCAGAAGCTCCATACATCATCCTGCAATGGACCCAACGCTGCCCGTGGGAGAGCGCAGCTCTGCACAGAACAATTGATCCTACCAATATCAGCAAATTAAGATTTTGTGACACAGGGAGGAGTTTGCCTTCTAGTCTAAAGCGCTCCCCATTGAGAACTCCCACCAGGTGTACTGTGCTTTCTGAAGTCATTAATGTAGATCAAAGAATAATTAGGCTTTGGCAAGCGTAAGGGGGTTTGATTAATCAGACTGAACAGATCCTTTTATCTCATAATGCCGACTGCCTGTTGAACCAGCCTGGTGTGGCTGAGTGTTAAGAAAATGCTTTCACAACTATTTTCCTCTTGCACAAAAGCACAGCATTAAGGCCAAGCAGGAATCCATCCTTTCCTTTCTTACCTTTCCCAAAACTGAGGTCTCGGGACAAATGCCCACAGAGAAAAGCAGGTCCCGTGTGGAAACAGCAAGAGTGCTACAAATTTGAAGCTGGCTTTTACTGGTGGTTGACACATTGCTGTTCTCCAGCAGACAGCAGAGTCTTTTTCTTGATTTCTCTGGCAGCTGACCAGAGATAAATGCTGACTGCTACCAGAGTCAAGTGCATGAATCTAGCAGGTGTACTAAGTCTTCTTACATGTGTAATGGGATCACCAAGACTTTCACAATCCTTATGTCCACTTTCCACACTGGGATTCAGGTAACCAGAAAATTTAAGCTGTCCTTTGCCTATGAACCAGTACCATGTGAAAAGGGAATCTAGCAAATCTTCTGAATTGTTCACTCCACCTCTTCATCTGCAGCTGAAGATCAGCTCTATGACCTACAGTAAAAACCAGAGTGAGCTCTGGGAGTTACTTTTCTATCATAGAATGGCTTAGATTGGAAGGGACCTCAAGGACCATCCAGTTCCAACCCCCCACCATAGGGAGGGACAGCCCCCACTAGAACAGGTCACTCAAGACCTCATCCATCAGCAGATGGGAAATATCAAACCTGATAGTGCCTGAATGCACAGGATTGTTGTTGTTGCTGGTCTTTCCATGGTAAGACATTGGAAAGTTTTGGCTTTTGTTGGAAAGCCAAAATGAAGAACAATTCAGACAGCACTAAACGGATGCTGAAGCTGAACACCTGATTCTTTTGAATGATAGAGGTAGTCCTTCCAGACGGCTGGGGAAGATCCACGCAGTAGATGTGTTTCTTGAGGGCAGTCCTTTGTAGCAAGGGACTGGTTCTTACCCTGTACATTGCAGGGAACAGCCCAGTACTTCCTTGCTCACTTACAGGAGTTTGATTTAGTTCTTGAAACTCTGCTTGCTCCATTTTCCCAGACCCCTGTCCTCCTTGCTGACACCTGTGCCATAGCTTTGTAAAAAGGCCATGCCCTTCTACCTCTGCTTGCAGATGTCCTATCAGTTCCTGGGAGAGGAAAGTATATTTCAGATGAATGAAGAGGGGCAGAAAGTCAATGATGTTAACATGATCTTCTGTCTGTAGGGCACTGCTAAGCCTATCTGGCATAAATATCACCAGGGTTTGGCATCCAGGGGTCTCCTCTGGCTTCATCACCTGCCAAAGTCCTAGAATATTGCAGTCAACTTTTGAAGCACATTAATTAGGCAAGAGGAAAAGAATTAAACTCAGTTTGCACACTCCTGTTAGGTAAGAGCACACAATCCTCCTGCAGAGAGAAGGCAGCTGCTCAGGTCTTGTTGTGCAGCCCTGGAGAGAGAAAGAAAGAGCAACTTGTGTTGTTAAAATTTAAGTTGACTGTAATGGCCATTGCAATGTTTCATTGGGAGTAAGTTCCATGGGGAGAGGATAATATGTGAGGAAAACACAGACTGATTGATTGCTGACCAGCACTCTCTATCCTGCCAACAGCCCAGAATGCTTCTCTCCTCCCTTTCTGCAACTGCTCAGCATCAGCACACACAGGCATTTCTGTGGGCAGGTGTGTAGGTGGTCTCAAGAACAACCAAAGAGCAAAGAAGGAGAAAAGAGAGTTTCACAGGTGCCATTTTAGTGGATGCAACAGCAGTGGGTGGGACTTGATGTGGCTGCTGGGTATAGTGAGATATAACAACCTTCTGAGTTTTCATCTTCTTCCCAGAAGCTGTTCCCATCGAGCTGTAATTTAACAGCATTAAACATCAGTAATGTCATTGCTGCCTAAGAGTACATTCCTGGCAGGTGCCTGAGGCAGTCACTGCAGGTGCCTCAGGTATGCTAAGAAACAGTCCTGAGGAAATAATTGGATCAGGATGTGCTGGGCTGCATCCCTCGCCAGAAATAAGGTAACGCAGAGGTGGGGACTGGCACTTGAGAGAAGACAGGAAATGAACTGCTTTAACTCTAGAAGTTGGACAGGAAATAGCATGGAAAGCTTCTCCATGCCACATTGCATTTCCATAGCATATACATTTAAGTTTTTCCTATTTGCTAAGGTGGGAAAACCAGAGAACTATATAGTTGCTTCCCCCATCAGCAGAAGGATGGGAAAAGCCAGGACATGCTTTAGGCCTACCACAACATCCTGTCATTACAAGAACTTGTAAATAGTCCCTCCTGTAGGCCCCCTTCAGATGCTGGAGTTTGCTTCCTCCCTGCTTTCCATCAGTCACAGCTCCCATGCAAGGTAGGTTAGCACCACAGCACCTGTGCTGCTTCAGTGCACCACAAGGCACTGGCACAATGTCCAGCTCTTGGCATTTCTTGCAGTGAAAAGGAAAATGATAGGAGTGATTCTTGTAAGTATGAAGATGTTCTCCATAGAAAATGTTCAATGCTGCATGTGCACAGCTCTGCTTATTGGGTACATATAGAGGAATTCATCCACCTTCTGCAAAATGGAAGTTCTGAGCTTTGCTCTGGGACACACCTGGACATGCACCCAGTAAGGAGCACAGCCATAGGCAGGAGAGAGAGAGGTGTTTTGAAATGTCACAGAATCACAGAGTGTCAGGGGCTGGAAGGGATTTCAAAAGCTCGTCCAGTCCAACCCCTCTGCCAGAGCAGCATCCCCTAGACCAGATCACACAGTAATACATGCAGGCAGGTTTTGAGTATCTCCAGAGAGGGAGACATCACAACGCCCCTGGGCAGCCTGTTCCAGGGTTCTGTCACCCTCACAGGGAAAAAAAAATCCTTCTCATGTTGACATGGAACTTTCTATGCCTGTTGCCCCTTGTCCTGTCATCAGACATCACTGAGAAGGTCTGTCCCTTCTACATACTATGAACAGAATTTGTCTTCAGAGCCTGGGAAAAGAGAAATGGGAAAGATTCTTCTCCTTCTTCCCTTTCTGCTGAAGTGACTGCTACTGACAAAGCAACAAAATGCAAGGCTGGGGGGAGCATGGACCAGCAATTCCTGCACATCAGATCTCTGCTGGTGTACAGCTCCTTGCTGACATGCAAGGAAAAGAGAACGTTACAGCAAGTAGGCAACATTGCCCCAGCAATATTATACTGTTTGTCTTCTCCACTCACATCAATGTTTCAATGAGGAACCAACAAAGTGTTTGTTCCCACCAAGCAGTGAGAGATAACTCAAATAGAACAGGGGAAATGATGCTTTTGTTACTAGAGTATCTGTAGGGAGGGGGGGTGAAAAGTGCTTCCCTCTTCCTCTTTATTCCTAAATCATATTCACACTAACCCTTGCATCCATTTTCTGCAGCTCTGGTTGTGTGATGGAAACTTGGGGAGAAATTACCTCAATAACATCTTCTCTAATCTTCCTTGTTTACAGCATACTTTTTGTTCAAAGTCATTATGACAGTCGTGGAAGATTCTGAGTATGATGCAGTTATTGAATTTTAAATGAAAACTAAATTGGCTGTGGTAGAGGGGAAAAATATTTCATAACACAGTAATCTTTCCTCAGGGCACAGTTGCTACATTTTATTAGAAATAAGCAATTTTCACTATGTCTCAAAAATGTGTAGAGCAGATAAATGTGAGATATTAATCTAAGGGAGGGGAGGAAAAAAAAAAAAGGCTTTTACAAGTATTTAACACCAAATGGTGGTTAAAAGTTTGCATGTTTTGTGCATTTTTTTCTGGTGTTCTGGAGAAGCTACTTACTCATTTTGCTGAAGTAAAGCATCTCTTATTTTTCTGCTTTGGTGGAAAGCCTCCTGTAAAGGGTTAAGCCCACCTGGGAACCCTCTGACTCCTCCCAAGGGGTGGTCTGACCTTTTCCCAGGTGTCTTGGTTAGCTACTCCCACTTCCTGCTAGGACCTTGCTATACAAGGAGAGACATCTTCTCTTCTCTCTCTTCTTCTTCTCATCCTGACTGCCTGAGCAACTCTTCGCTGCTCTCTGCCGCCAGATCACCACATGCTCTCTGCCTACACGTGGAGAGCATCACTGTTTTTATTTGGAACTTGGACTAACTGCTTTTTCACCATCAAATTCCTACATCCTGCCTTCATCCAACATCAAAACCATCCATCTCAGCCTTTGGACTCAATTGCCTTCCACGGGTTGTATTTGTATTTTGTTCCATTTCTTCCTCTTCTCCCCAGCCTCTGTATTTTCCCTCATTCCCCATGCCCTGCATTCTGGTTCCCCTTTTCTCCCACCTTCTGTAAATAAACCTTTTCCCTCCTATTTATTGTTAAAGTTTTATACCTTTTTTACTTCCAAATCAGACTGAGTATTTACTGGGCTTTGGGGCTCAGGGGTAGCTGGCTTAAACCCAATACACCTCCTGTGATGTCAGTGAGGTGGGATTTAATTGAGCTGTCTGGAGGCAATTTTCTGCTTGATTTGTGCATTTGGGAAGTGAGGGACGTTACCTGTATGTGAAAGGTATCAAGGTGCTCGTGTGGCTTCTAAACAAAACCATCTGTGAATGGGCAGAGCTTGGCTCCCGTAGTGATCCTCAGGCATCTCCTGCCTCTCTCAGCCCCACACGGGGAGGAGCACCTCAAGAGCATCTCCGCATGGCTCTGCTATCAAGGAAAGTGTTTGAGGAGATAAATACTGGGGATAAAATAAACTCACCTCGACTGCAGTGTGGCCATCAGTTGGCAGGTATTCGTATCACAGAGTAGCTCTGTCAGCTGGCAGATCTCTGCAGGGAATAGAGCTGGCACACGGCACAGCTTGGAGGCTGCCAGCAGGAGTTCGGAGCAGCCCAGTGCTGCAGGCAGCCCCCCCTGAGCCCTGGCCGTGTGGGCACCTCTCTGGCAGAGCCTCCGGAGAGCAGATTTCTGCAGCCTCTTAAGCTGCTCCAGCAGCATAATTCAGCCGTTCCTTTCCATGCAGGCAGCTCCGGTGCCCCGGGTTTGTGTTCATTCGATTTGCTTCATTCCTTCAGCCGCTCTCAAGCTCTCGTCAGGCTGCAAACGAGAGCAATATTCAAATCAGCGTTTAGTGAATTCTCATTAGCCAGTATTAGTTCTTGTTCAGCTTCGCCTCCAATTATCGTTTGTCTAACTGGAAGTGGATACGAATTAATGGCAGCAGAGGAAGAGGTGTGTTTTGTGCGTTTGTAAAGTATACAGGTCGCTATGGAAATGCATCCACACGCGGTTAGTGGAGTCTGCAGGGTCGTGGTTTCGCTCGGCTCTGCTCAGAGCTGCAGCTCTTGCCAGCCCAGAACATTGACATCGTTCCCATCCTTTGCATGCTTCTGCCCTTCAGCTACAACTCTGCTAAGGAGAAGCCAAACACTGCACATTAATGAGCATTTAGACGTTCTCTGGCAGCTCTTACCCATCAAAGAAGAGATGGGGAGCACAGCCACCGTAAGCACTGATGTTCCTGAGCAACCCCACAAGAACTATGATGCCTTCCTGCTTCCAGACAGCGTGTGTTTGCCCATGCCCTTGCTGATGGCCTCCATGGGCTTGGGTGGTGTCAATTCACTGCTTGTGTTTGTTTCATGGCTGGAGATCACATTGTGAATCACAGAATGGTTTAGGTTGGAAGGGACCTCAAAGCTCATCCGGTTCCAACCTCCTTCACCATAGTCAGGGACACATTCCACTAGAACAGTTTGCTCAAGGCTTCATCCAACTTGGTCCTGAACACCTGCAGGGAAGTTTTGGAGCACAGAATCACAGAATATGATCGCAACTTGTGCCAGTGTCTCACCACTCTCACTGCAAAGAACTTCTTCCTAACATCCAGTTTCAATCTCCTCTCTGCCTGTTTAAATCCATCCCTCCTTGTCGTTCCTCTCATTACAAGACCTTGTCAATAGTCCCTCCCCAGTCCTCCTGTAGGCCCCTTCAGATCCTGGAAGCCTTCTCTTCTCCAGGCTGCGAACCCCAACTCTCTCAGCCTGTCCTCAGAGCGGAGCTGCTGCAGCCCTCTCAGCATCTTGGTGGCCTCCTCTGGACTGGCTCAAATAGTTCCATGTCCTTCTTGAGCTGGGGGCTCCAGAATTGTACACAGTGCTCCAGATGGGGTTTGCTTTGCCTCGGGTTGCTTTGTGCTTTGGTAAGCAAATTCTGCATAGGCACCACATGTAAATGAGTGTTGGAGGCAGACTCGGAGGAGCGTGGATGTGGCATTTTGTTAGGTCCTCACAAACTGCTGCCATCTTCAGAAAACCTGGTCTGGGGCTGGATTTTTCACACTTTTTTTTTTTTTTCTTCTCTTCCCTGGATGCTAAAACAGAAATTCAGGGGAAGATTGCAAGCCAGCTCTCAGCAAACCTCACGCTAAGAAGCTAATTCAATTTATCAACACTTATCAGATGCTGGGAGGAGAGGCCATTTAGAAGCGAATATGTTAATGTGAGCCTCTTTCCAGATTAATCACGAGCAGTTATATTTTTATGATATGGCAGCGTTGTTTACGACTAACATTTCTGGAAGATTGCTGGTAGATTTGCAATAAAAGCTTTTCAGCTAAAACTAAGATTACAACAATTTGGGAGATAATTGGGCAGCCATTACGG
>VWZI01012835.1:1277983-1305722 GCA_013396835.1 Psilopogon haemacephalus | reverse complement strand
GGGGGGGGGGTCCCTCCTCACTTTGGATGAAATCAGTTGTGAAAAGCATTTTCTAATTAACATCTCTCTTCGTTTTAGAGCAAATATCAACATCTCTTACAGTATGTATTTCCCTCTTCTGGTTTCCCTCCCCCCGTTTGTAAATACGCTGACATGTTGTCATCAGTTACTTTATTTCCCTTCTACACTGTGCGGGCATCAGGAGCTGAACAGGCTGCACAGGGTGGGTTGTGAAGTCTCCCTCTCNCAACATGCAAGCAGATATTTACAGTGTATAACAGATATTTACAGATATATACAGTGAAAAGGTAATACAGAAACACCACAGCCCTCCCAGAGATCAAAATCCCTAAGAGGGGTTTCTAACCACCCCTACTACCTTTCCCCCCTTCCCCAAACTTGTTTCACCATCTATTGATACAGCAGATAGCCAGAGGTAGATCAGCTAGGGGAGTTAGCAGTAGGAAAGAAATTAGTGGAATTCTTGAAAATCAGCTACAAAAGGCAGAAACAAAGGAACCATGCAAGAGGAGCAGCCAAAGCCAGAGAGGCCTGGAGCAGTCTGACTTATCTATATTTGGGTTACAACTCTTAAAACAATTTTGTTTTTTTCTTTCTCAGTAGAGCTCTGAGAGAAATAGCATCATCTGTTTTCCTCTCTCAGCCAATAGTCTAATTTCTCACTCAAATTCCCCAGTTAGTTCAAACCAGCAGAGAGATGTTTATTTTTTCCCAAATTAATATTGTTTATTAATTTTGGTATTCAGAACTCTACTAATTTTAATAATAATAAGGTTCTCTTTCAACAGCCATGGAATCATTATACAAATGAAAAACTAGATATAGAAATAACTGGCAAAAATATATAAGCATTAACTGAACTGGGAGAGAAGGTTCTTGAAGTCAATATGCTGCTTGTAGTTAATTGTACCTCTTGTCCACTAAATGGACTCGGGAAGCTCCTTTCTGTTTATGGCAGAAGGCAATTGGCAAATTACAAGAGGCTTTAAATATTTACTCACTAAATATTATTTCCCAACTCGCGGGGCTAGCTACAGCTTAAGACAGCACCCAAACACTTTTGGAGAGTTCTGTTGATTGTCTTCTTAACTGTTAAGGCTTTTGATTCTTCTCAGGCTTCACAGGCTGCTGGGAAAGGGAGCAGACAACCTCTGACCTGGTCATAGAATCATAGAATGGTTTAGGTTGGAAGAGACCACAAAGATCATCCAGTTCCAATGCCCCAGTGCTACAGGCAGGGACACCTCCCACTAGATCAGGTCGCTTAAGGCCTCATCCAGACTGGCCTTGAACACCTCCAGGGAGGGAGCAGCCACAACCTTCCTGGGCAACCTGTGCCAGTGTCTCACCACCCTCACTGTGAAGAACTTCCTCCTAACATCCAGTTTAAATCTCACCTCTGACAGTTTAAACCCATTCCCTCTTGTCCTGTCGTTACAAGACCTTGTGAACAGTCCCTCCCCAGCCTTCCTGTAGGCCTCTATCAGATACTGGAAGGCTACTATAAGGTCTCCTCGAAGTCTTCTCCAGGCTGAAAAGCCCCAACTCTCTCATCCTGTCCTCATAGCAGAGGTGCTCCAGCCCTCTGACCATCTTCGTGGCCCTCCTCTGGACTCTCTCCAACAGTTCCATGTCCTTCTTGTCCTTGCTCCTCTGGATGATCTGCAGATCTCCAGGACTTCCCATCTTGTCAGGAGACTTTCAGATGCAGGCAAGACATCAAGCTGGAATTTTACAATCCTTACATTTTGCTATCAGATTTACCATAAAAGCCATTTGCCTTCTAGTACAGCTGCTGTTTCCATTATCTTCACACAAAAAAACTCAGAATTTCCCTGCATTTGTGTGGGGAAAACTTCACCCAGAGTGTTGTGTAAGACCATTCTCTACTTAATGATGTTTTAGCTAATTGTTTCCTGGGTTTCAGCTTTGTGTTGGCTACCACCCATTCAATTTAAGTTTCAAATTTTGGAGAAACCTTGCCATAAATAGCATTTTGGTGTCTACACAAGGAATGTAAATGTTGTTCTAATTCCCAGCATAATTCAAATGCCCACGTAACAGTTATCCTCATGAAAGCAAATTGAATCTGTCACGTCATCTTCTATGGACGTCTGATTCTTGGTAACAAAAGATATTGCAGCTGGCAGATGGAGCTGCACACTACATAATTAAGTCTCCAGTGTGTGTCAACTGTAGCCTTTCAGCCACAATTAGAGTCTGACCAGTTCACCCATTTAGATAAAAAAAAAAATTGGGGGGGGGGGAAAGTCCCTTAGGTGGATGCAGAGGTTTCAGTGGAAAATGAACTCCAAAACTCACTAAAGAGAAGAAAATGGGATGGTGTTCGTCGCAAGACTTTCCACTGATAAAATTTGATACAGCTCTTTAAATCCTCACTTTACCTCCATTCCTTTCACATTCATTATGTCCTGAGTGTAGCTAAGCATAAACTCTTCTCAGTAGGGAGGCCTGTGGAAGCAGTGGATGGAAAATACATTTTCTTTAGAAAACTAGCTTCGGGAACCCCCAGCTGTGCAGGAGATATCATTGCATTAGGTTTGTAAAACTTTGGGAGAGCTACAAAGCAACAGAAAACTTGAAGAAAAGAGAGAGGTTCTAACTGGGCTGTGGTGCATGCAGAATTCCAGGTGAGTCTGATGCACGACCTTGTGATGCAGGTCTCACTGTCTGCCATGCTTGGGGATCTCCATGTCTAGGACCTTGCTCTGTAGAGTTACAGAGATAAACAGAGAAGGGGTTTCAGGTCATCCGCTCCACTGCTCTCCTGATAAATGGTTGGACATCCTACAGCAATTATCTCTGAATAGCTGAGGTGTTCAGGGCTGTAAGAATACCTGAGCAGTTCCAGGGCTCAGGTTTTCCCTGCATTTTTAACTTCCAAAGCTGACTCCGTCATTTCTGCTCCGCGCTCCTTTGTTCAGACTCTCTGCCATCGCTGGCACACACACACACAGCAGCTTCCTGATGGTCATTATAAGGGTGCACCAGCAGGGATCAAAGCAGCTTTCAGAACTCAACAGTTTTTCCACGTTCCCTTTCCATTTTAAGGTATGTTTTGTTTCGTTAAAGAGAGGCCCCTCGCTGTTTTTATTACTCTGGCTTCTAACGAAGGATAGGCTTATTAATTCAGGAGCTTTAATTAAATCACTTTCAGAGGGACTCGCTCAGCAGGAAAATATACTCTGTCTGATGGAGAGGAGCCCTTCATGGCACAGCCTAGCTTGCTGGGCATTGGCGTTGGACAGCCAAGGAGGAGCTTGGGAGGCAGAGGACAGCATGCAAAAAGCAGCACTGCACAAATACAGGGCTGCAATCACCAAGCAAGTATTCAAGCACTCTGTAGGCCTGTTAGCAGACATTTCAGATGTAAACACCCATCCAAAACCAGAACTGGACCACAGCAAGCATTTGCACATGTGGAGCAGCATGCAGGGGGTGAGGTGGCCACAGACATTTTCACAGAATCACAGAATTAACCTGGTTGGAGAAGACCTCTAAGATCATCGAGTCTAAACTATCACCTAACACCTTCTCACTAACTAAACCATGGCACTAAGTGCCTCATCCAGCCTCTTCTTTAGACATCTCCAGGGATGGTGACTCCACCACCTCCCCATGCAGCTTCTAACATCCAGCCTAAATCTGCCCTGGCACAGCTTGAGGCTGTGTCCTCTTGTTCTGTCCCTGGGTGCCTGGGAGAAGAGCCCAGTCCCACCTGGCTACGACCTTCTTTCATGTAGTTGTAGAGAGCAATGAAGTCTCCCCTGAGCCTCTTCACAGCTTCCTAAGTCATGAGGGAAGGTGGCGCCTCAAGTCTGAACTTAATGGAGAAAAATAGATTGCCAAGAAGTCAGATGACTTTTCCCATGCAGCCAGCTTAAAATGAGATGGCATGACTCATGGCTGGCCCTAGTGAGCGACTAATTCAGGGCGGGAGTCACTTTTAGAAGTTTAAAACAGGACAGGAATGGGATTTATCCACTTTTCTTGAGGAAAAAAAAAAACCTGCCAGGTGTTTACATTTCTGTAGCAGATCTGCATCCATAAGAAAGGAATTTGGGTGCCAGAATTGGGTTTGGCTCTGTGGCTTATCTCAGATAAATTTGATTTTAAGAAAGGCTGAGAGAGTTGGGGCTTTTCAGCCTGGAGAAGAGAAGGCTTCCAGGAGACCTTATAGTAGCCTTCCAGTATCTGAAGGAGGCCTACAGGAGGGCTGGGGAGGGACTATTCTCAAAATCTTGTAATGACAGGATGAGGGGAAATGGATTTAAACTGACAGAGGTGAGATTTAAACTGGATGTTAGGAAGAAGTTCTTGACAGTGAGGATGGTGAGACACTTGAACGGGTTGCCCAGGGAGGTTGTGGCTGCTCCCTCCCTGGAGGTGTTCAAAGCCAGGCTGAATGGGGCCTTGAGTGACCTGATCTAGTGGGAGGTGTCCCTGCTTATGGCAGGAGGTTGAAACTGGGTGATCTTTGAGGTCTCTTTCCACCCAAACCATTCTATGATTCTAAGTCTTTGCTTGGGGGGAAAAAAAAAAAAAAAAATTAATCTGTCTAACTCTGGGAGCTGTACTTGATGGTGAATTTGCCCTCTGACCTGCCTCTTTCATGCTGCCCACCCCACTCTGGCATGGATTTACAAAACTGATTTAAAGGCTCAGCTTTCCCATCCCATTTCCATGCCCTTCCCCAAGGTAACCAAGTTACCATGCTTTCCTCAGGCAAAATGCTTTATTGAGAATGCCATTACTCAATAAACCACAGGTAGGGTCAGGCAGGAGATATTTTTCCTTGTAGTCATCTAAAGAATAGGAAAAGATAGTCCTGATTCCATCTACCAGGCTGCAGCCTGCTCACTCCCCTTCTGGCCTGTGCCTCTCAGATCTGCAGTCTGGGCAATGCACATCCTGGCTTTTCCAGTGTTATGGAGGGGCAATTAATTGATGTGAGATATTATTTATTTTCAATTTTAATATAGTTTATTAATTTTGATATTCAAAATCCCCACCACCTCCAACCACTAATTTTAATAATAACTGGTTTGTTTGCAATGGCCATGGAATGCATTACATTACATTAAAAGATAAACTAACACTAGAGATAATAACAACTAACAATAATATACAATATTATACAGTAGCCAATTAATTAAACTGGAAGAGAAGGTTCTTGTGGTCAATGTACTGCTTGCCCACTAGATGGACTCAGGAATGCTCCTCTCTGCTTATGGCAGAAGGCAACTGATGAATTACAAGAGGTTGTAAGTATTTACTCACAAAATATTATCTCTCCCGACTTGCGGGGCTAGCAACAGTTTAAGACAGTACCCAAATGCTTCCAGAGGGTTCTCTTGGTTGTCTTGTTGGCTGTTGAGATTCTTCCCAGGCGCAACAGAATGCTGGGGAAAGGGGCAGATGATCTCTGACCTGGTTGTGGTTTCTCTGGGTGATCTGAGAGTCCCATCCAAGGCTGCTTGTCTTGGCAGGTGTAGGCAGGATGTCTTGCAATGTGCAGCCTCAGCATGGTGTCACGCTGGCTATGCAGGCGTTTAGGCCTGTTGCTGGTAAACTCAAAGCAGGTAGTTTCAAGACTACTCAGGAGAGCTGAGTTATAGCATAATGCTGTGAACAACAAGGCAGTATCACTGTCAATGGCAGCAGGCAGCAGGAGGCATAGATACAACAGCAGAGCACAAATACATTGGCAAAGCACGTTGTGTTACCTGCTCATCTCCTTTTATCAGTTTGGCCTGAGACTAATGGGCCTTTGGACACAGAATAGCCAATCAGAATGGCACTTAGCCAAGCCTGACCAATATTAGGTGAAGCCATAGGCTTGCATTACTCAAATAGGGAAAGACACAGGCCTTGCACCAGCACAGGCACAAGCCAGGCACATGTACTTTGTTTACCACAGGATGCAAACAGGGGCAAAACAAGTCAGGACAAGCCATGGGCTCTCAGACTCAGTGGCTCCAGTTCTTTTGTTGTTTTTCCCACGGTTGCTTATCTCCAAAGAGAGAGAGAGAGAGCAGAGAAACATGTCTGGGCAAGACAGTACATGTACAAGCCTATTTTGACCCATCAGATCTATCATGACAAACCTGCATCTGAGTTTTGGGCCATGAAGAGTTATGGAATGCATAGAGTTTGATTTAACTTTCTGTGGTGATAGGAATAATTTTTGTTTTCTTGTTTGGCTTAGTTTTGATTTGTTTGTTGTTTTCTTGGTCTTGGTTTTTAATTTTTTGTTTTCACCCAACCATCACAAAGCATTTATTCAGACTAAACTTCTAATTCAGTTAAATCTAAAAAAGGTTTGGAAAGTCCAATTTTGCAAGGCCCAAAATGGCAGCAGTGTAATTCTGATCAGCCAATGCAGCTTCTGAACCACAGAGGTTGTTCCCAGATGGAGTGTTCAAGGCAGTATTGAGCCTTTTCACAAGGAATCTACACCATTACTCTCATCCTGGCCTCACCAGAGATGAGGATGCAGCACAGAGAACCTGCAGGAGTGACTGAGCACCTGCTTCCTCAGCTCAGCTCTCCATCCTCCAGCATTATTTACCACTGGCTCTGTGGCATGCAGGAGAGCCCACTGCAGTACTGGCTGACTGCTAATGACTTTTTGTACAGATCAGCAAACCTCCTGTAAGTATTCATTAGACTTGTACTGCAACCTTTTCTATTTAATGGGTGTGCTCTGTGTGACACAAAGCATTTTGTCAGTGTCTGGAGGCTAGGCATTTGTGCTGAGGTCTATAGGCAGAGGAGAAAGCAGCGTGCAACCAAGGGCAAATGCAGGTAAACTGAATTTACCCACTTACAGTATGGCCTTCCTCTTCTATACATGTTAGAATTGAGCTCACACAGCCTTTGCATTTCTCACTGTGCTATAGGGATGAAGAAAGTCTTCCCAAGTTCAGATCAGAGTCCTTCACTGCTGCTAATTGTTCATTTTTATTGCGTCTGTCTATTGAATTTAATTAAACGGGGCTCACAAACTATGCACATGCAAAAATGAATAACAGTTAATAGCCCATTTCTCATTACTTTTCAGTCAAAAGATGTCTTAATGCTCTACAAAACATATTGTCTATGGTGAGGATTTGTCACCCAGCAGCGAAGCAGCCACCTCCGGTGATGCCTTGTGGCAAACCTTCAGCGGTGCAAAGAAACTTCCCACTCGCCCCAGACGAGACTCCACGGATGCCAAGTGCAAATGAAATGGCTCTCAACCAGGGATTAGTATGAGGCTGTATTGATTTATATCACAGTCTGGCAAACTGCTTGCAAAACCAGATTGGTGCTCTGTGAAAGGGGAAATAACTCGGCCTTACTTTTCCTTATCAGCACGGCAGCATGTCTCCTTAGCAATGCCAGATCAGATGCACCTACAAGTAGCAACTATCTTATCCCTTCGTCTGTAAAGTCAGTTAAAATCACAGCCCAACCTGATCAGGATGAAAAAGCTCTCTTTCCAGTCAGGCACGCTTGCAGCCCATATTTACTTCGCCCTGAGAGGAACAAGTAGAATACAAAACAACTTCTAAAAAACCAGTCCTTGAATCAGCTAAAAAAATAGGAAGATGATAAGAAAGTTGGCTAAATATTTTGTTTCTGTGTGGGAAAACCCGCATGTGGCTTCCCCTGGAATATCTCTGCTGAGCATCACATTTTTGGGGAGAGAGGGTCTTAGTCTCCAAATGTACACTGTTAATTTTCTACTTGGGTGATGGTGGGACAGGCACAGTCATCCTCTCCATGCTGAGCACACATTAGAATCATAGAGTGGTTTAGGTTGGAAAGGACCTCAAAGATCATCTAGATCCAAATCCCTGTGTCATAGGCAGGGACACCTCCTACTAGAAGAGGTCACTCAATGCCTCATCCAATCTGGCCTCCAAGGAGGGAGCATCCACAACCTCCATGGGCAACCTGTGCCACTGTCACTGAAAAGAATTTCTTCCTAATATTCAGTTTCAATCTCCCCTCTGCCACTTTAAACCCATTTCTCCCCATCCTGTCATTACAAGACCTTGTCAATAGTTCCTCCCCAGCCCTCCTGTAGGTCTCTTTCAGATACTGGAAGGCTACTATAAGGTCTTCTGGAAGCCTTCTCTTCTCCAGGCTGCACAACCCCAACGCTCTCAGCCTGTCCTCAGAGCAGAGCTGCTGCAGCCCTCTCAGCATCTTGGTGGCCTCCTCTGGACTGGCTCCAACACTTGCATGTCCTTCTTGTGCTGGGGGCTCCAGAACTGTACACAGTAGTCCAGGTGGCCAAGAAGGCATTATTACTTCCCCCCTTCCCCAGGCTATAAGGTAAAGGTTCAGAGGAAAGTCAGTTGCAGGGCAGAGGTACAGCTACTGTTCTTGAGTAGCAGAATTAAGCAGAATGAGGAGAAAAGGCAGCCTCAGACAAAATGCTGCCTCAAGACATGCAAGGAAAACACATGTAGAAGATGGTGGGGTTCTGCTGGGGGCTGGCCACAGAGAGCCCATTCACCTCAGGCTTTCGATAGCATCCTAGCAACGTCTGCTGTCACTGCCACGCAGCACCAGCTTCCTGTGGCTAGGCATGAGAGATATCTGCTCCTAGGATAAGAGAAGGAAAAAGTAATTAATAGATAAGGGTCTTCCCAGCAGAGGCTGATTTCCTTTCTGATCCACAAAGCAGTGCAGATGAAAAGCTGGAAGGAAACAATTCACAGCAAAGTGACTGCTGGAGAAGCCTCTGCTTTTCTCCTTCACGGCTTAGGGAGGAGGTTGCCCTCATCTGCAAGCAGGACCATAAAACTCCCCAGTCCAGCATGCCTGCTTAATTGCTCCCTGTGCTTCACCAAAAGGAGGGCAAAACGAAATTGCCTCCACTGATGAGGAATGTGGAGAAGGCAATGACTGTCGTGTGCATTCAATCAGATGTTTGCTCCCACTGATAGAAGAGAGTTAGGATTATTTGAAAAGCACCAGGCAAGTGCCATGCCATTTCACTAATTAAACCCACCCTTCTGCTCTAAAATTGATGAATAACGACCGAACCTGACTCATAATCCCTCTGTCTTCTATTATTTACTCCTTTTGAACAGTGATTTATGGCAAGGTGGTGCTTTCATTATTCTTGTTAATTACCTCTGTTCTCTGCTCCGGCTTGTAAAATGTAATTGCCTGAAACATAAATCTAGTCTTGCCACCTATGTTCACACATCATTAATATTATTCTGGCCATTCTTATAAAATCTTTATAAACCATAATTGTACATGTGCCATTAAGTGCTACATTGGGCTAAAGATGCACTAAGCCTTTCCTGAGGACTAAGCCAGTCTGTGTGTTAAACCTTCCTGTTTCTGTTAATGTGTTTGTGTTCCCCTAAGGGAAGAAGAAGAAGAAGGAAAAAAAAATCCTTATTAATTGGTCAGTGAATATTGGAGACCCAACTAACACACCTCCCTGAGCGTGCAAGCCCTGCTAAGTGGCTGCTATCACTGCTGCAGCAGGGGAGCACAGACACTTTAATGAACTCTCCTTCACTCCCCACCGCTGGAAAGAGGAATTTCACCACACAACAATCATCGTTAGGCGAGAGGGTAGCAGACAAATGCAGCAGCTACTCACTCCAGCGGTTATCAAGTTTCTTCCTCCGTGTAGATAATCCCCAAACAAATTATTTTCATCCTGCCTGCCCCTGATACCTAAAATCAAAAGGCCTGCATATCACAGGGAACAGACATCCTCCAGCAGCTGCTTTTTTTTCCCCCATTGTGATTCTTTTTTTTTTTACTATTGCTTATACGTGAGGAAAAAAAAAATCTGTTAGAAGGAGAGGAAATGCATTATCCCCAGCCTATTGTTGACATGGTATTAGCTCAGCATTTGTCAGGTTTCTGGTAATGAACAAGTTCATAAGCAGCTCTTCATCTCTACAGCAAAACACTCAGCTGGATGAGCAGCAGTAATATCCCAGCTGAGCCTAGTGGGAGAGAAAGATGTTTATTATTTCTCAAATAAAAAGAATCTCATCCCTCCCTTATTAATCTGTGACCATTATTAGCTAAATGTGCCTGTGGACATGCCAGATCAGCTAATGTAAGCCCTTCAGCCAACAGCTATTATCAAGTGTGCTTCCATTGACTTCCAATCTCCACAGCCATAGGAAGGACAGACTATAAAGTATTGAAGTTGCATTTACAGTTATTGTAAATTCAGTGTTCAAGATGAGAGCATTTGCTGTCTCAAGGTCTTCTATATGAGGTCGTGTGGCCATTCTGGCTTTCAGTTGGATTTGCAGAGAGCTGTGCGGTTTCTCTTGCTTTACATTAGAGTGCAACACCCAGATCAGACTTTCTCAAAACCACAGCCCTCTCTGTCGTGGTAGGCCTGATTAGGCCAAAAATAGGCTTTATACATGTACTGGCTTGCCCAGACATATTTTTCTGCCCTCCCTATCTCTGTTTGGGGATAAGCACCTGCGGGAAAAACAACAAAAGAATCTGGAGCCACCGAGTCTGAGAACCCATGGCTTGCCCAGACTTGTTTTGCCCCTGTTTGCATCCTGTGGTAAACAAAGTACATGTGCCTGGCTTGTGCCTGTGCTGGTGCAAGGCCTGTGTCTTTCCCTAATTTGAGTAATGCAAGCCTATGGCTTCACCTAATATTGGTCAGGCTTGGCTGAGTGCCATTCTGATTGGCTATTCTGTGTCCAAAGGCCCATTAGTCTCAGGCCAAACTGATAAAAGGAGATGAGCAGGCAACACAACGTGCTTTGCCAATGTATTTGTGCTCTGCTGTTGTATCTATGCCTCCTGCTGCTGTCAGGGATTAGAAGGGCCCCAAAGAGCTCATTGAGTCCAACCCCCTGCCAGAGGAAGACCATCCAATCTAGCTCAGGTCACACAGGAACACATCCAGACAGGCCTGGAAAATCTCAAGAGAAGGAGACTCCACAACCTCCCTGGGGAGCCTCTGCCAGTGTTCTGGGACCCTTGCAGTCAAGAAATTCCCCCTTGTGTTGAGCTGAAACTTCTCATGCTGCAGCTTCCATCCATTGCTCCTTGTCCTATCACAGGGAGCAAGTGAGCAGAGCCTATCCCCCCAACTCCTGACTCCCAGTCATCAGATATTTATAAACATTCATGAAATCCCCTCTCAGTCTTCTCTTCTGCAGACTAAGCAGCCCCAGGTCCCTTAGCCTCTCCTCATCAGGCAGTGCTCCAGCCCCCTCATCATCCTCATAGCCCTCAGCTGGACCCTCTTTAGCAGATCCCTGTCCTTCTTAAACTGGGGAGCCCAAAACTGAAGGTAGTATTCAAGATGAGGTTTCAGCAGGGCAGAGTAGAGGGGAAGGAGAGCCTCCCTTGATCTGCTGGACACACTTTTCCTAATACAGCCCAGGGTCCCATTGGCCTTCTTGGCTCCCAGGGCACTTTACTGTGCCATGGATGTTCTCCACCAGCACTCCCAGGTCCCTCTCCACAGGGCTGCTCTCCAGCAGATCACTTCCCAGCCTGTGTTGCTGCAGTTTATTATTCCTTCCCTAGTGCAAGACTCTGCTCTTGTCCTTGTTGAACCTCATTAGGTTCCTCTGTGTCCAGCTCTCCAGTCTTGTCTTGGACATAGATTTTTGTGAGTTCAGTTTTCCTTCCAAAGGGATGAGCACTGCTGCAGGCAGCAGCTGTCCTGCAGCTTGCATGAGCTGACACGAACTTGGTGCACACTTTTAAGTGCTTCAGATGTGTGCTGCCCATGTGACGATACAGACACAGCTCAAGCAACCAAAGCAACTTCTGCTCACTGGAGCTGATCAGAAAGTGGCCAAGAGAAACAGTTCCTCTGGCAAAATTCTGCCTCACCCAAAGCAAAGCACATCGTGATAATGTCTCAGTTTTGCAGAAGCAGGGTAGTAATTTTCAATCCTGAGCTTCCTGGGAAGTAACACTACAATATTTGCTTACTAAATAAACAAACAGATAGATTTAGGTGTAATACTTGCACTTTCAAGGCATGTATGTGTACACAGTGCACAAATAGTGCCCACTATTTATTTTTTTGTTGTTTTCTCTTTACATTTTCTGACACAGAATTGTTTCACCTGCCTGGGAATAAATCTCAAGCGATTTAACTTGCAGCCAACAAATCTCTTTATGGAACCCTAGATCAGAAGGTGAAATAGTGGCAGTTTCATGTAAATTAGAAAATCAGGTTTCAGTTCAGCTTTAGAGACAGCACTGCCTGTGTACCTGGATTTTCAGGAGGTCCCTTCCTTCAGACAAAACTGATGTTGTTCTGTCTCTACAGATCTGACAGATTCTGTGAATATTCCTGCATTGACTATTTCAAATTTCAGACCCTATCCACTGATAAGGGTTTTCCTGTCAATCCCTGGACTTTTCAGTTAGCTGAGGACATGTTCCTTGGGTTCACCTTCCTCTGTTTGTGTGTCTGTGTCTAGCCTTGGTGAGCAAGGCAGAGCTACTTCTCAAGGATGCCATTGAAAATCAGAGGAGGGGGAAAAAAGCCTTCAGATATTTGTTGTGGGTGTGTGGAGGGAGGGGGGGAGCTTTTTAACAGGGTTTAATGGACCCGGGAGCTGGGTTATTTAAGGCTGGTGCAAAGATCCTTTGTATTGACAATTCACTGTATGAGCCATAAACTCTTCACTCTCTGCATATAAAAGATGAAAGGACCAATTACTTATTGAGGCATTAAACACCCAGGGGACAAAGATGCCTGTCTGGCAATAGTAAACATATTGACTGAAACCTATTTGAATTTCAAATTGCCAAATGTCCCAATTTTTGAAAAGCTTCCTATGATAACCAAGGTCTGCAAAGTCAATTGAAACTTAATTCTCGTGGATATCTCATGGGGGGAAAAGTACATGAGTCCGGACAGATTCAATTATTTAATTTTAATGAAAAAACAGATAGCTGCTTTATAATTTCCTTACAGAGCAGCAGATGGAAATCCAGCTCCTTTTACTAAGATGTTATCCTAGGATAAATGACAGTAGGGGTCTGCCAGGCACAGGTTACCAAAAGGGTTATGTCCAAGGCTTTTCTACTTCCTCCCATCCCTAGATCTTTCTTTTCCCTTCGTCTGGGACCAAGACTTACTGGCATGCCAGCCAAATCTGGGATGCTCAAACATTGGATTGGAGCACAGCCCTGTGAGGAGAGGCTGATGGAGCTGGGGGTGTGTAGTCTGCAGAAGAGGAGATTCAGGGCAGACCTCATTGCTCTCTACAACTATGTGAAAGGAGGTTGTAGCCAGGTGGGGTTGGTCTCTTCTGCCAGGCACCCAGGGACAGAGCAAGAGGACACAGCCTCAAGCTGTGCCAGGGCAGATTCAGGCTGGATGTTAGGAAGAAGCTCTTCACCGCAAGAGTGATTGGCATTGGAATGGGCTGCGCAGGGAGCTGGTGGGGTCCCCATCCCTGGAGGTGTTTAAGAGGAGGCTGCATGAGGCACTTAGTGCCATGGTTTAGTTAATGAGCAGGTGTTAGGTGATAGGTTGGACTCGATGATCCTAGAGGTCTTTTCCAACCTGGCTAATTCTGTGATTCTGTGAAAATGTCTGCTTCAGTATACCAAATACACTCACTCACTCTGACCACTTTGGGTGTTTGAAATCCACATGCTCAGAGGCTCTTGGGGTGAGCCAGTGACTCCATAGCCATTAGCAGTTAGCCATGAGGCAGCAGGGCAGAGATTCAGCTGAATGCAAAGTTGCGACTAATTCTCTCTCACTTGCTCCCCTCATGGGCAGTAGTAAAGGAGTTCATCAAGACCAATGTATTTACTCTGAATGCAAATGGAGTTGATAGTGTCCTCTGTGCTGGACACCAGGCATACTGCCATGAAACAGAGGAAACGATTAGTGTGGTGTAATCAGGGGGATTTGTTGTTGAATTATTTTCCATTTCGTTTTCACCATGATGTCATATACAGAGCAAAGGCACAGAGCAGCCCCAGGGTTGTTACCAAAACTTCAGAGGACTTTATTCTCCCCTTGGTACTCTGTGCACACATAGGAGAGCATCTATAATCAGAAGAGCTCGCTGCCAGGCAGAAGGAACACCTACTTCTCTACAGCTGTCCTTCATCTTGTCCTTGTCCTTGACAGCTACAAACTGGAACAGAGAAGGTTTCACCTCAACATGAGGAGAATCTTATTTACAGTGAGGGTGACAGAGCCCTGAGACAGGCTGCCCAGAGAGGCTGTGGAGTCTCCTTCTCTGGAGACTTTCAAAGCCTGTCTGAATGCACTCCTGTGCGAACTACCCTAGGGGATCCTGCTTGGCAGGAGAGTCAGACTGGATGACCTCTGGAGGTCCCTCCCCACCTCTAAGATTTTGTGATTCTGTGACCTTGCCACAATAAGACTTTTATCAGCTCCATCAACCAGCACACCACTCACTGCTGCTGCCTGAGCAGAACTGGTACTGGCTGCTGCTTTTGTTCTAACAGCTCCTCACTAAACAAGCGAGGATGAGTCGCTGCCTATCTACAGCAGACAGTGAAAGAGATTTCCTATCTCCTTGTCCCTGGTGACTTCTGTTGGGATTCCCATCATGCAGTTATTTTTCCTGTGTTCCATTTTCTCTCTGTCTCCGGTGTACAGTCATAAGCAAAGGGAAGCATTTATCACCTCGGCAGCTTTAAATATCAAATGCTTGATGAATTTACTCTCAGCTGGCCGGAAGCAATACTGTAATTGCAGCATTTTATAATCATCAAGTCTTGTTTCTCTGAGCTGAATTAATTTGCATGAGCAATGTGTTATTAGCAAAGTTGCTGGCTACTAGCATGTAGAAGCCAATTGTAGGAGGCTCTTGCAGTCTGTGCTTTCCTTGGAGAGACTCAGAGTCATGAGGTGGTTTAAATGGGTGGGTGAAGAAATGCCTCTGGGGGAAAAGGGTCTTGAAAAGGTTTTTAGAAGGTCTAAGGTATTCAGCCTCATGTTCCTTAAAGATTGCAGAGCCAGGCTCTCTCTCTGCCCATGAAGAGCTTTCCTAGGTGTTTCTCTCAGCACCGATCTCCAGCCTCGGTCTTACAATACAGGAAATCCCCCACTAGGGCTTGTAATACCAGGTCAAAAATACGAAGAGAAACATTTTGCTTGTGTAAACTCAACTCAAGTGTGCTCAAGGATTCTCAAACAGTTTTTACTATCAAATTAGTTACCTCCTCTGCTCCTTTACGCAGCCAGAGCAAAGCCAATCAATGCTCTGTACCAGCTAAATCAACAGGAGTAAACTCCAGCTTAGCCATCTTTAAACATAGCATTTACATCTAGGTGGACTGGTAGCAGATGGGTCTGGAAGGATGATTGGGCCAACATTTGTGCTCAGATGACTTCTCTTTAAGATGGTGGAAAGTTTCTCTGTCATGCCTGGGGATAGGCTTTTATGCTGGTGGCAGAAGCTTCAGCTATGCCTCCTGTGAAGGTTCTTAAATGCTTCTGACAATTATTTGAAGTGGAAGGCAGTGTTTACACTTCCCAGGCTCAATGAGATTCCTCCAGCTCATTGTGGTGTTTATTGCTGCATTAATTGCTGATGTACAAAAGCTTGTGGTGGTGTGCAAAATGCTAATAAGAGATCCTAATGACCGTGCACATCCCTCTCCTCCGGTCGGTGCCTTATTGATGTTTTCATTAAACTGCCCAAACAGTGAGGCTGGATGCACATACCAAAAGGCTTTCATTTCAGTGGAGAAAAAAAAGGCAGACTAAAAGAAATTGGTGGCTGGGAGGTGCCAGTGCCGAAGGATGAACAAAGGCACCCTGAATAATCATGTAAGAACTGACAGTTGGGAAGGGTGACAGCAGAGGGGGAGGTTGTGCCTCTGCAGAGCTCGCTGAGGAGTGGGTGCTGGTAACACATTAAAAGGTGTTTTTGGCACTTTTGAGAAAGTTGTCTGAAAACGAGTCCTAATCTCTTAGGGAGACATTCCTCAGCCAGTTCAATGATCCATGTTCGGGGCAAAAGGCATGTGGAAAAATCCAGGTCTTTAGATGCTGATGTAAAGTACTGCAACACACAGGGAAACTAATTTGCAGATGCTCAAGGACATCCCTCAGGAGGGTCCCCTCATTGCCTGGGAGGTGCTGGACAATAACAGCCACTACCAGAATTTCCAGCAAAATCTTCCTTAAACTCTTCTGCTGAAAGGAAGGTGACCATGAAAGCATCTGGGCAGCTTTGAGTGCATCCTTGAAAGAGAAGGGTTTGACCTGTTAGGTTGAAGGCTCTTGGGGCCCTTTTAAAATTATTTACAAGTCCTATTTTACCACATCCACTGCTGTGGAGATCTTAAATAACTCTGAAGAGGGGAAAAAGCTTTGGGAAAGGGAGGAAAGGCAATTTGTGTATCAGAAGCTTTCGTGGCAGGGTAGAGTCAAACAGAAAGACATTTAGCATGTGTCTGACACTGGTGAGACTTCCCACAAGAGCCCAGAAAAGCAATCCTTAAGTTACTTTTGCTCCAGTAACTGAAACTTGATTTAGTGGTAACCATTGTGACTGTTTCTTGAGGAGGGATGGACATCGTAAGAGGTTGGTCAGACCCTAACACATGGTCGTGGGTGTTCTACAAGGACTGTGCATGGTCACAAGTGACAGAGTTTTGTGGTTCCACATGGAGGGAGCTGATAGCTCAATGGCTGGATCAGGCAAGCAAGGCAGTTGGTGGAGCATGTATTGTATTAAAAATGCTGTGGCCAGCAGGAGCAGGGAGGTGATTGTCCCCTTGGACTCAGCTTTGGTGAGGTCACACATTGAGTACTGTGTTCAGTTTTGGCCACTGCAATACAAGAGAGATGTGGAGGTGCTGGAGTGGGTCCAGAGGAGGGCAACAAAGCTGGGGAAGGGCTTGGAGAATAAATCTAATGAGGAGAGACTGAGGGAGCTGGGGATGGTTAGTGCAAAACAGAGGGGGCTGAGGGCAGACCTCATTGCTCTCTACAACTACCTGAAGGGACATTGTGGAGAAGCTGCTGCTGGGCTGTGCTCATAGGTATTGGAGACAGAACAAGGGGGAATGGCCTCAAGCTGAGGCTGGGAAGGTTTAGATTGGACATTAGGAAAAAGTTTTTCACAGAGAGATTGGTCAGGGACTGGAATGAGCTGCCCAGGGAGGTGGTGGAGTCACACACCCTGGATGTGTTTGGATGTGGTGCTTAGGGGTATGGTTCAAGGTGAATCTTGCAGAGTAGGGTTCTAGGTTGGACTTGGTGATCCTGAGGGGCTTTGCCAACCTGCATGATTCTGTGATTCTGTGATAAGGCATAACTGGAAACGCAACCAACCTCAGTATCTCTAACAAGGGGAGAAACCTGTGCCAATCATGGATCTGCTGATAACAGAGAGCAACCTTTCTATTTCATAGCAGGACCAAGCCAGGAACTGAACACTACTGAGAACAAAGCCAAGCCTTTATGTAAGAGACAGAAAATTTACTACAGATTCTAGAAATCCAACACTGTTACACTCTCCATTTGAAAATGCAATCTAAAGTGATCTTAGGTCAATTTTAGCATTTCCTAGAATACATTAGGTTGGGCTTTTCCCTAAGTGTGCATTTTTACTTCTTTTGCCAAGGGAACTTGACTGTCTTGGCAGAAAGGCATGAAAGATGGTGCCACTGAAACATGACTTCCTTCTGAAGTGCTCAGACTAGAGAGACAATGTGGAGGACAGGCAAAGGTTCACTTGGAATCCCCTGCGGAATTTGCAATGCCTCCACCCAAAACTTATGTAAGTCTTTAGGCTTTTTTGTGTATCTGTGTTCTCTTAATCCTCCTAGGCACAGAGATGCACTTGTCTGTGTGATTGTACAAGCATGAGCTTAGCCTTGCTTAATGCTGCCTTGTAGAAAACAGCAGAGCTCTTTCTGTCTCCCCCACCGAGGACTCTGCCATCCCAGTTTTTATTCCCTTTTGGAGCTCTGAGGACAGAGCAGGTAAAAAGGTGCAGTAAGTCTGTTCTTCCTACTTTTCTTCTCACTTTATGACCTTTGTCAGATATTAGCTCAGATGTGGCTATTTCATTGTGTTCGTAAGTTACATTCAGCCTGTATTTGTCTGCTCATCAGACTGCTCTCTATTTTGTTACTCCTTTGACACGAATCCAGCATGAATTTGAATTTATGACCCGGCAGTGTCTCCCATGCTGACTCTGTTGATGCACTTAAACTATTTTCTGCAGTTTAGTCTTGATCTAGTGATCAGAAATTGGGGTGGTTTTTTTTTATTTTGTATTGTGTAGGCAGAACATCTGGAGATGCTTCTTCTGTAGCTCATCTGAGATCTGTGTTACAAAGCCCCCTAGCTGGCTGCAGGGACTCCTGCAAAACCTGGTGGGTGAGCTTCTTCTGTAGCTCATCTGAGATCTGTGTTACAAAGCCCCCTTGCTGGCTGCAGGGACTCCCACCAAACCTGGTGGGTGAGCTTCTTCTGCAGCTCATCTGATATCTGTTTTATACAGTCCCCTTGCTGGCTGCAGGGACTTCTGCAAAACCTGGTGGGTGAGCTTCTTCTGCAGCTCATCTGATATCTGTGTTACAAAGCCCCCTCGCTGGCTGCAGGAACTCCCACCAAACCTGGTGGGTGAACATGAGCAATAAATTGCCATTTTGCAGAGCTTTTCTTTAGAGACATTGCAAAAGTTGTTGCAGTGGAAGTACCAGGACATCCATACGCCAAAGGAGAAATCAGGGCTCAAGGACACCTAGCAGATGAGAAAAGGCATCCAGATCTCCCAACACTTCCCTTCAGTGCTTAGTCAACTACCTTCACTGTTGGCCTTAACCTGTATCTTACTGCTATTCCACCTTTCTCTTTTCAGTCAAAGGAGGTGCAGAGGAGAGGGCACCACTGCCCTCTCTTCATCAGCGTCACAAGCCACACAGCAGGCTATCAAACCGCAATGACTGTTTTCAACCACCCCCGATATGAGTTTATGTTAGAGCTCTGTAGAAATAATCGATTAAGCTTCAATTTATGCTCAGAAGAGTAAGTGACATGCTAGTAAATGTGCTCATTGATCTCTAATTTGGTGTGGCTAATTTGCTCAGTGCCAGCTCAACGCCCGGGTAGGTCTTGTCGCGTTCGAGTATTATCGGATATCGTTGCGCATTTGTCCAGCGCTTGTGTAACTATGACTTAATTACATGGCAACTCAGTTTATACCCCTGGCATGGAAGGATAGCTCCTCTGACAGCTTCCTCAGATAAACACGAGATAATTGCCACGTTCCTGCTTTAATTAATGGAAATTATAAGATTATCTGAAGGCTGTCGAGCCCAGCCCGGGTAAGGCAGGGATCAGTTCATGAGCTCCAGCGGCGCCCACTGAAGTCAGCACTGTCCATCAGCACAGGCTCTTCTCCTGCTGCACAGAAATCAGGCCTCTGGCATAGGAAAAAGCTGTCCCCCACTAGGAGGGAAGGACACAGGCATAACATTTCAACATTACTCGTTGTGGCAAGAACTGCCCAGCCCCATACCTCGGAGGAGGTTCTGCATCATCTTCTCACACTGAGTGACCTACTTAAAGCAAGTGGGAGTCAATATCTATTAACTTCTCTCTGTTGTATCAGTCAATACTTTGTCCTTTAAGCAGTTGTTCTCCTCTCCGTGCTGCACAGTTCATGAGCACAGGGAACAAGGAACTTTCCTCACCTCCACCCCCCCGATGCTTTACCCCATTAATGCAGTCAAGTGAGTGCTGAGTTCCAAACCACACCTGAGACCAGACAGAGCAGTGCAGGAAGGGAGAGCCACAGCTTCCTCACTGCTCCCACCGGCTCAGTGAACAGCTCTGACTTTCACATATTTCTCATCTCCTGCTTTCCTGGCAAGATGAGCAGGGAATACAGGTGGTTTTTATGGGGATTCAGCCCTGAGACACAGTGAGGGACAGAAAGTGTCCAGAAAATGTCTGGAATATGTCCAGAGAAGAGCCACGAGCTGGAGCATCTCTCCTATGAATGCAGACTCAGAGAGTTTGGGCTGTTCAGTCTGGAGAACAAAAGGCTCCCAGGAGACCTTGTTGTGATTTTCCAGTATCTGATGGGAAAGCTGATGAGGGACTTTATAGGATGTCAGGTAGTGATAGGACTGGGGGGAAATGAAACAAAGCTAGAAGTGATGTTAGGAGGAAGTTCTTACCATGAGGGTGATGAGAGCCTGAAAGGGGTTGCCCAGGGAAGACGTGGAAGCCTCACTCCTGGAAGTGTTTAAGGCCAGGCTGGAAGGGGCTCTGAGCAGCCTGATCTAGTGTTAGGTGTCCCTGCCCATGGCAGGGGGCTGGAACTAGATGATCCTTGAGGTCTCTTCCAGCGCTTCTATGATTCTGTGATTCTAACTGCCACTGCACAACAGCATTCCTGAAGGAGCAAGGGGGAAACATGCATGGAATTGGAGATGCTGGGGGAATTAAAAAAAAAAACAAACCATGAGTGATTCTTCAAGATACTTAAATAATATTTCGTGACTTGAGTGTGATGCTCTCATTAGGCCCTCTGGAGGAGAATTTGACGTTTTCTGTACCACCTGCAAGATTAAAAGAAAATGCTGTTGGCTCCTGCATTGTCTCCTGAAAGGCACTGGGGCTGACAGAAATGTAATTAAATTACCTGCAGCATTCATCTGTTGTCATAGCAGCCCTAGCAATGAATATAACAATAATTTCGTCTACAGCTTAGCTTAATGTAGCTTTGCCTAGACCAGCCAGAAAGCAATTTCATATTCCATATCTGGCAGAGAAAGAGTTCAGGAGTTCCCATTTCAGTTTCCCCAACAGCAGACCGCAAGAGGGTGAAATCACAGATTATGCCTTTCCTGCCTTCCTCCAACACCAGACAGCACCCATTACCTGTGGAGAGTGGTTTGGAAGGTCAGGTTAGATGATTATATTTCCTTCTAGCCTTAAAAATCCCAGAGTTACTGCATCAACTTATATGCAAGCAGTAAGAGCACACTGCATGCTTTTCCCATCTCAGTTGAGTCCACCAAGAAGATCTGGCTGTGCTGTAAGCATATTGCCCTCTTTTTGCTGGAGGTGCGTCTGAGTTTGGATATGTGGAGCACTCTAAGGCCACAGCAGCTCTGGCACTGATGGAGGGCACAGCAGAGTGGCTAGAATCTGTCCTTTCTTTTGGATTTTTAACTTGCCAAGTAGTGTGTTTCAAACCAAGATGTTACTGATGGCCCCAGGTGGCTCCAAGTATCTCGTGGCTGCCCTGTGGTAAATGTGGAATGAGTTCCCTGGCTCAGCTCAGTACCCCATAGGTAAGTGACACCTGTCACTGTGCAGGTGTAGGCAGACTGTCTCTGCAGAAAGGCTCAAGGATGGGATGATCCTGAACACCTGGACAATGCCCAGCACCTAAAGGTGGAGCATTCATTAAGCCTAAGAACATCTAATAGCCTACTACTGACCCTTCTCTGGATATGACATCGATTTAGCAGTCTAAGAAATTCCAGCAAAACTCACTGCATCTGCTGATGTTCCATTTTAATTCGGTTTGTTTGGGGTGGGGTTTTTTTGTTTGGTTGGTTTTTCGGGTGTTTTTCTTTTGGTTTTTTTTGCTATTATTTATTTATTCCTCCTAGAAATGACTGCTACCTACCACCTTTCTCAATTAAGCAGCCCCACAATTCAGGTATGCAGGAGTAACATTTCAAGAGAACAGCTGGAAACAAGGCAAGGATAGGAGAATATGATAAATGAGACATATAACATCTATGGCTCCACCCAATACACTTGGGAAATACCCACTCCCTTTCACTTCCATCTGTTCCATTCCTGTTCAGCAGCTGCATGAAGCTGAGGTTCATCCTACAATGGCTTGGGTTTATCTCACATATTCAGGAATTTGCAAGTTGTTTAAATACCATGTGAAGGAAAAAAAAAAAAAAAAAAAAAAAAAACCAGCTAACTTGTGCACAGCCAAGATAAGCTGATTTGTAAGCTGAGGCTTCCCTGAGCCTGGTGTATGGAATATTCTTCCTGCAGGCATGCTCTGCTCAGAGCATTGAAGCTTTCTGTCTCTGGAGGAACTGTGCATAATGACCTTCCCGGGCTAAAATGAGTTGTTGCAAAGTGCTTATGTGCTGCCATTTTACTTGCCTTTGTATCAATAGACCTAATAACACATCAACATGCATGGTACCTTTCCTGTGGTGCTGTTGAATCCTTTGCACAGCTGTGTGAATAGCAGTTGTTATTCCTATTTTACAGAGCAGATGGCAGGAGCAGAAGAGTCCCAAGCAAGGGTAGCAAGAGACAGAAGTGTCTTTGCCGTGGTTCTGGATCATACCAAGGGGCTTGGTAAGTATCAAATAAATACCAAAGCCAGGTCTTCCATCAGATAGTGTCCAGACAGGTACAGCCACCCCTCTTTGGAGTGAACCAGAAGCAGGCAGTGAAAGCCTGCATTCCTAGAGCAGGGGAGAAATTATGTTCTTTATCTCTGCTGCATTCCCACCTGTCACCAAAAAAAAAGAGGGGAAAAAGGCAGATGAAAATCTATCATTCTCCTTGGTGCTGTGTTCTGTGTTTCCCCTCATTCCTTCCTGGCTTGAAATCTGAAGAACACACAGTCACCCAGCATAGGAACTTAAGATTCCCACCAAGGGATCTGCTTAAAAAGCAAGCAGAAGGGATAATCAGAAGCACTCATCTGTCCTTTGTGGCCAGAATTGCTGGTCATGTACAAAATTTGCCTCATTCTGGTTTGGGTCAACACCAATTCTTCTTTGGGCCAAAAACGGTTAAGTTGAGAGTTATAAAATGGTTATGAGTTGCAGCCAGGTGAACTCAGATCTGTGATGTTCACAAGGGTTTGTTTCCTGAGAAAACTCCACTGAGTGCCCATCAGTCGGTGCCTGCAGTACAGAGCTGTGAAACTCAGCCTCTTTTACAGGAGTGTCCTGAGTCGACAAAAGTTCTGCTCTGAGTTGTGTAGCAGAGGCTGCAGGTCTAGAAGCAACAAAGGAGTCTGGAGTGGCTCTGCCATCATGGCCTGGCTAACCCACAAATCACTGATTTCCCTGTGGCTTACATGTTATGTTGGAAAAGCTCAAGTTTCTCCTTCAGTGGATATTGCAGCTTGAAATCAATTATATTTGACTTAAGTAACCTACCCCTGAGAGGCACCAGCAGCAGGTTTGTTCCACAGCCCACAGAAGCTTCTCTCAGTGGCTTTGGTCTCCCTGGATGCTGGGCTTGTAGCCCATGGGGCTGCACCTGGTGATGCCTTTGAGCATCATTTTCTGCTGCATCAGGGACAGAGGGGAAAGGCAAAAGCCAGCCTCTCACTTCTCCTTGATGGTCCACAACTGCAGGGTCCTGCATCTGGGGAGGAATAACAACAGGCATAGTACAGGTTGGGGCCTGCCCTGATGGAGAGCACCTCCGTGGAGAAAGACCTTGGAGTGCTGGTGGACAGCAAGTTCTGCAGGGAACAGAAATGGACGGTTGAGGGACTTCAGCATCTCTCCTGTGGAGGGAGACTGAGAGCCCTGGGGCTGTTTAGTCAGGAGAAGACTGAAAGAAGATCTCATCAATGTCTATAAATACCTGAGGGGTGGGGGCCAAGTGGATGTGGCCAAGCTCTGTTCAGTGGCCTGCAGCATTAAGAGAAGGAGCAACAGTTACAAACCTGATCATGGAAGGCTTCACCTTAACACAAGGAGAAACTTCTTTATGGTGAGGATGACAGAGCCCTGGAACAGGCTGCCCAGAGAGGTTGTGGAGTCTCCTTCTCTGGAGACTTTCAAAACCTGCCTGGATGCATTCCTGTGTGGAATACTCTGGGTGACCCTGCTTTGGCAGGAGGGTTAGACTGGATGATCTCTGAAGGTCCCTTCCAACCTCCAAAGGTTCTGTGATTTCCAGTCCCAGGACTCCCTTGACTTCTCGTCATGTGTTAGGGAGCAATGGAAATGGAGACTATGCTCCAGGGTTTGGTGAGAGAGGAGCTGCTGCTGAAAACTGAGAGCTGAGAAAGGATTGAATGTCACCAGCAGGAGGGTTAGGCTGGATGATCTCTGAAGGTCCCTTCCAACCTCCAAGGTTCTGTGATTCCCAGTCCCAGGACTCCTTGATTTCTCATCATGTGTCAGGGAGCAATGGAAACAGAGAGTCTGCTCCAGGGTTTGGTGAGAGAGGAGCTGCTGCTGAAAACTGAGAGCTGAGAAAGGACTGAATGTCACCAGCACTTCTGGTCTGGCACACAAATGAGGTCGTGAGGGAGTAAATTAAAGAAAGACAGAGGTTTAGACATCTAACAGTAAGTATGCTGAAGGTCATTGGGGTGTAACAAGTTAATAAAGTCAGCTGGATAACTTGATTCAGCACGAAGAATGCATCTGTGTGCACTGAATGCTAGGTAAGAATTTGACATGACAGGATGGGGAGGCTTTGTTATCCTCTCTTCTTGCCGGGGTTTGCTTCAATTATGCCAAAGAACGTTACTTCATTCTTGCCCTAATAACACTGTAGAGGAAATTAAATTACTCATATATAACAAAAGTGAACTGATTTTGACATCTCTTCCAGGCAAACCTCCTGCTGTATTAGCTCCTGAGCGCATTCTCCCTCACTTAAGGTCTCATGCATATGGATGATTATCACTCATAGTAAATACAAGCACTTTGTGAGAAAGCAAATGAACTGCAGGATGTGATGGAGGTTGCCAAGGGGATTTTTGTTGTTGTTGTTGTTGACTGTAACATGCAATCTGCAATATGGGCCCAATAATGAATGGATGGCGGGGCATGGAGAAATAATCCCATCAAGGGGTGCTCTGACATCAGAAACCACAGCAGCAAAACTGATGTCACTGAAACCTTGAGCTGCTTTTATTGTGCTTTGATTTAATTTCGGTTTTAAAAGGAGCCTTGGTTTAGCTTGAAATCTTTCTTTATGTTTTTATAACGCATTGATTGGTGAAAATAATTAAATACTGCAGAGCTTTTTTTAAATTTTTTTTTAAATTTTTTGAGGCTGACAGGCTTTAGCCTTTGGGTTTAGCTGGATTAATAATGGTGAGTTGTCTCTGATGTGATGGCTCTTCCTTAACGTTTGATTGCTTTGTCGTTACATTAGCTACATGGGGGAAAGGTCTTTACTGTAAATTTAGCCTCCAGAAATAAACTTCACAACCTTGAAACTAAGGTTGAGCCCTGCAAAGCACAGATTATTGCATCAGTGATCTGCTCTTGCTGGCTTTCATTAGGAGGAAGCTCACACATCCCAAACAATGCAGCACTGAAAACAACAGAGCTTTATTTTTAAAACCCATTACTTTCCCCAGCCCATTCTGCATGCAGCTCTCAACCTTTGTTCCTTCAGTAAAACAGCCTCCTAGCTGACCTTTTATTCAGCTCCATTCCCCTGCCCAGCAGTACCTTTGTGCTCAGAGCCTGCCCACGCCAAGGATTGGTGCCAGGAGGAGTCCCTGCTGCAGCTGAGCTTTGGGGACAAGTGCAGGTGGCTTTCATTGTCAGTGGACTGATGTCCTGGACAGCAAGAGCTAGTTCTGACATGGACACTCCTGCATTATCCTCTGTAATTTCTGTCTTGAGCCTCAGGCTTTTTCTGTGAAGTGGGGATGGAGTTTTAGGGGCATTGCTGGGCTTTTTGTTTTAAATTCAGCAAAAAAAACCCCAAGCCAGTCTGTGAGGAGAGCTGGGGCAAGCAGGAAAGAGGCCAGTAATTGCCTGGGTGTGGCAGAGGGCAGCAGGCACAGCTCTGCCTGCCCTTTCCTAAGAACTGCAGCACTGCTGTCCGAGGGAGCAGGAGACAAGTCCTCTTTAGGCCATGATGGATCTCCCCGTGCTCAGCGATGCCCTGCCCTTGTCAGGCATCTCATCACCACAAAGGAGCAGACCAAAGAAAAGCAGGCAGCATATATATTGCTGGCACGGGAGGAGGAGAAGAAGGGAGTTGAACTCTCATTGAGAATGGCAACATCCTCTCCATCCATGATTGAGTAGATGAGAAAAAAATGGGAGAACAATGGAGGCAGATGTCCCTGGGTTAACTGTGACCTTGCTTTGTGGTGGTTCAGCACCAGAGGCTTCTCTGGGAGCCCGTGGCATGGGTCGGCTCTGCCGGCACAGAGCAGTGGAGTGCAGAGATGAGAGCAGACCAGAGGAGCGCTCAGCCGGCGCGGCACAGCCTGCCAGCAGCTCAGCTTCTGCACCAGGACCATCACACATCCAGGGGCTGGATCGTTCCGAGGCAGCCTTCAAAGGATAACTCCAAATGCCAAAAGCGCTGCACAAGACACTTACGAAACAAATGAAATCTAGAAGCTAACAGAGAATGAAATTTCTGCTTATTTTCCCCATCATCGTCTTTGTTTCCAGTGCAAAATGAGTCTGGCATGCAGATGATGGGAAACACAGCGTTTTAATGACACTTAGAGCATCCCAGAAGACCATTCAAAGCAACAAATAAACCGGTGATGTCCTTAAAGACAGCAGATGGTTCTTCAAGGTGAATAATTTTATTGTTTATTGCCTGTTCTGAATACTGCAAGGAATGACATTTAAGAAACTGCTCCAAGATGTTTTCTCAAAGCACAAAGAAAACATTTAGAAGCCAAATTATCTGTACCAGTGGCTGTGTCGTCACCAGAGCTTGCAGTCTGGCTTGCAGACACGTAACAGACCCAGGACCATGAGTTTTCAGGGGCCATGGAACAGAGGTCAGATTTGTCTTTCTACCAACTTCATCATCTTTGTAATGACCTCCAGCACGGGCTTAAACTCTGCAGAGGGAAAAAGGAACCCACATGCTCCAGGTTTGAAATGTGCGGCTGGACAGCAGCACTGTCAGTCACTTTGTGTCACTTACCATGCTGTGGCCATGGCACTGCTTTAAACTTGATGGCATGCAGTTTGGCTCAAGAAGCCTGTGTGGTGGTTTAGCCCCCCCCAACCCTTAGATATAACCCAGGGTAGGACTCAAAACGGCTGGAAGTTGGTAAATGAAGCTTTATACAGCAATGCTCAATATGCAAGCAGATATTTACAATGTATAACAGATACTTACAAGATATATACAGTGAAAAGGTAATACAGAATGACCACAGCCCTCCCAGAGATCAAAATCCCTAAGAGGGGTTTTCTAACCACCCCTACCACCTTTCCCTCCTTCCCCAATCTTATCTCACCATCTGTTGATGCAGCAGATAGGCGAAGGTAGATCAGCCGGGGTGGGGGGGGAACAGTAGGAAAAGAAGTTAGTGGAATTATTGAGAATTAGCTACAAAAGGCATGGAGAAAGGAACCATGCAAGAAACAGCCACAGCCCAAAGAGGCCTGGAGCACTCTGGCTTATCTATATTTGGGTTACAACTCTTAAAACAATTTTTGTTTTCCTTTCTCAGTAAAGCTGTGAGTGGAGTAGCATCATCTGTTTTCCTCTCTCAGCCTATAGTCTCATTTTTGTCACTCATTTTCTCACTGTGCTGGTTCAAACCAGCACAGACTGTTAAAAGGCTGAAAGCACATCAAATACCAAACAAGGTCTCTTGCAAGGAGGTAGTGGCTTCCCTGTATTTCAGGGAAGGGTATGACAAAAAATAATATTGGAACTGGAATGCTTTTATATGGCAGGGGAAAATATAGCCTGAGAGGGGAAAAAAGGCCTTGCTATAAAGGCAGGTGAGTTTATGAAGCT
>VWZI01012835.1:1257022-1269275 GCA_013396835.1 Psilopogon haemacephalus | reverse complement strand
TGCAGCCTGGAGAAGAGAAGGCTTCCAGAAGACCTTATAGTTGCCTTCCAGTATCTGAAGAGGACCTACAGGAGGGCTGGGGAGGGACTATTCACAAGGTCTTGTAATGACAGGACGAGGGGGAATGGATTTAAAGTGACAGAGGAGAGATTGAAACTGGATGTTAGGAGGAAGTTCTTTGCAGTGAGGGTGGTGAGACACTGGCACAGGTTGTCCAAGGAGGTTGTGGCTGCTCCCTCCCTGAAGGTGTTCAAGGCCAGGTTGGATGAGGCCCTGAGTGACCTGATCTAGTGGGAGGTGTCCCTGCCTATGGCACAGGGGGGTTGGAACTGGATGATCTTTGAGGTCTCTTCCAACCTAAACCATTCTATGATTTTTCCAAAATGAATGTTGTTTGTTAATTTTGATATTCAAACTTCCCCCCCAACCACTACTTTTAATAATAAACTGGTTTGATTGTAACAGTCATGGAACACATCACATAAATTATATCTAGATCTAGCATTAATTATCAATATATATAAACTATTAAATCCAATTAAACTCAGTTAAAACTGGAAGAGAAGGATCCTTGTGCTTAATTGCCACTTGGCCACTAGATGGACTCAGGACCTTCCCACTTAGAGCAGAAGGGTAGGTAAATGAAAGTTTAAGGTATTTACTCACAAATATTATTTCTGGACTTGTGAGGCTAGCAATATTAAGACAGTAGCCAAACCACTTGGAGGGAGTTCTGTCTGTTGCCTTTCTGGCCAGTCTGGCTGCTGCTGAGACTTCAGAGTTCTTGCCCAGCTCCACAGGCTGCTGGGGGAAGCAGGGAGCAGGACCTGGTCCTGGCTTTCCCTGGATGTTCTGTGTGCCTGCAGGGCTTGCTTGTCTCAGGCAGGAGATGCAGGGCTGCTCTGGCAGCAGTGATGTAGTCTCAGCAGGTGTGTAAGGCTGTCTGCTAGCTATGCAGCTATCGCCTGAAAGCAATTAGTGTTGTTCCTGATAAACTCGAAGCAGGAAGTTTCCAGGCTGACTTATAGCTTAGCAAAATGATGCTGTAAAGCAATAAGGCAGTAGCACTGCCGGTAGGCAGCAGGCACACATACAGCAGAGCACAGAATAACTGTAAAGCATGGAACAACAGCAAAGCAGGTTGTGTTACCTGTTTATCAGGTTGTATAGCAATGCCTGAGACTGATGGGCCTTTGGACATAGAAAATCCAGTCAGAGTGGCAGTTAGCCAAGCTTGACCACATTTGGGTAAAACCACAGGCTTGCTATTCCCATGTAGGGAGACACACAGACACAGGATCTGTGATCAGACCAGCTACTGCCTGTCTCAAAATTACACAGCTGATGACTCCTCTCAGTTCAGAAATTGTGGCAGCACGCAGCCAGGAGAGGTGCAAATTTTTGTGTGCCAGCTCTTCTGAATCATCTGGTGCCTCCTGGGCTGCAAGTGCAGAGCCCATGTTCAGCTTGGTGCTCTCACCAGCTGGTGATGACTGAGTTATTGGTCAGAAATCTTTCTTTGCTCCGAAAAGCCCTGCACCAGTGGAGCTGCCAACACCACACACCTGGGAAAGGCACATTTCCCGTGGAACGGCTGCACAGAGCCTCTTTACTGAGGTGCTGCAAGGAGGTCAAGGATGTGACCCCTCTACAGAGGCAGCTAATTAAATGTACAAATCTAATAAAAATAAATATGCCAGTTTAATATGCAGGTCCTGCTGCTCCAAATGATAGCAGGACGAGAGTCACTTGCTGTAGCTATCATGATAATGGCAATGAAACCCAGGCTGACCCTGGGAAGAAATAACAGCCCCACCTCACGCTGCTCATGCTGCAGTCAGCTTCCCCGTGCTGCTGCCTCAGCTGGGGCTTTGTGGGTTAAAAATTAAGACATGCAACACTCTCCTTGGCCATTACCTCTCCTTTTTTCCTTTTTTTTTTTTTTTTTTTTTTTTTTTTTTTTTTTTGTCTTTTGCACCAGTGCTGTTTTATTCAGTGACTGCTGGCTTTGTTCTGGAGATGTCAGTGGCTTTGCTGTGCTGTAGGGCTGATAGTCCCACCACTGCATCACGTTGGTCTCCACGGTTGATACTCTAATTTACAAATGAGAAGTGAAAGGGGCATTGCAGACCTGCACCCAACTCCCCTCTATTTCATGCCAGCCCTTTTCTGTCCCAGCATCCAGCCCTGGTCTGCTCCAACACTCAAACACTCAGTGCTTGCCCAGCCACAGGCTGCCTGGGAAGCAGAGATAGTAGCCATGGGTTTTATCTGCTAGATGAAGAGTCAATATAGAGAAAAAAAAAATCTCATCAGCTGGGATGTTGATGGGGTCAGTGTACATAGGCAAGCAATGGAAGAAAAAGGCAAATAAAAGTGGCATCTGCACCCAAAATGAAGTTTCTCAAGCCAAAGGGATAAAATACCAGCGTGTCCTAACCTGCACTGCAGCCCATGCCATGCTGGGCAGGGGGGCTTAAGAAAACAAGCAAAAGCTTCCTCCTGATGGCAGAGTTGGGGGTGCAGCAGCACTAAAGAAGTGTCACAGAATCACACAAACATTCCCATTGGCAAAGCCCCTCAGGATCACCAAGTCCAACCCATATCCCCACTCTACAAGGTGCACCCTAAACCATATCCCTAAGCACCACATCTAAGCAACTTTTAAACACATCCAAGGTTGGGTGGCTCCACCACCTCCCTGGGCAGCACATTCCAATGCCTCTTCAATGACTGGCATGTTCTGCCCCTGGGCTTTGAATTCCAGTTTGAGGGGATTGACACAAGCTATTGCCCCCACTTTGGGTTTGGGTTTGTTTGTTTGGATTTATTTTCTGGAACAAACACAATTTCTGTGAATGACCCTTTGTTATTGTATAGCAAAGCCCAGCTCTGGCAGGCAGCAGCCAAGGTGTCATGCAGAGCTGGCAGTGCAGATGGCACTCCAGATGCTCTGGTGCTTGCTGTGGTCACTTGGACGTTTGTGAGCCAAGAATAGCCCCAGCATTCGTCAGCAAGCTCAGAGGGCAGCATGGGCTGCCTGTGCCCTGCCAGATAGCCAGGATGAAGAGTCAGACACCATTTTAATAAATAAATAAGCAAACACTTCACAAAAGTAGACAAGTGCAGAACTTGCCTGTGGGCAAGGATGATGCTAGAGAGCGTCAGTGCTGACTCACAAGTGCGTTGGCACAAACCAAAGGTCTTTGCCATGCTTTCTTACCTTCCCAGCCAGCTCAGGCATCATCCTTCCCAGCTGCAGGGTTACAGCATTGTGACCTATGAGCTCAGTGCCTCTGGGAAGCACCATGACATCAGTCTGGCTTTGGGCTGCAGCCATGCTTCTGCTCCAGCAACTTCTGCTCCAGGAGCAGGGTTATGTTACCAGTACTGAGGCACCCCTTTAGGCCCTTTTAAATGGCAGGCACAATTCATGCTTATTTCTGGCTCCTGGACTGAAGCTGACACCTCTGTCTGCACTCTTTTGTGGTGAGACCCACCCCTGCAGCATCCTCACTGCTGTCAGCAGCCACTGTCATCACAGCCCCCAGCCTGGCCCACACTTAGGACAAGAGCTATGCTGGGATGCAAAGGGTCAAGGTTAAAACTCCCATGTGCATCCATCTGCCTTTCCATAGGCAAAGCCACCTGCTGGTCTAGTGCTATGGGAGAGGGAGGGATGGTGCTGAGCAGACACCTCACTAGGGTACATCAGAAGGCTGCTGATGCTACAGCAACAGGAGCAACAGCTTGACCCTTCAGCTCTCTACCTTCTGCATGTAATAAAGATAAAATAAAGCCATGATGGAGTTTTTAAAGCAAATTAATTCAAGCTGCCAATAAACAAGTAAATGCTTGAACAGTGTGTAAAAAACTCTTCACAGGCTTTCTGCTCTGCCTGCAAGCTGGGTGAGCCATAAATCAGCTGTGAGCACTGGTGGCTGGCAGTCACCACACAATTTTGGAGCAAGCCATGCAGTGTTTGATGAACTCTGACCTTTCCCAGTGCTCCCAGGCTCCAGCTGCACCCTCCAGCCTCAGCCAGACTAGAGCTGCCTCAAGTTGCTGTGTGAATCTCCACACGAGTTAGCAGCTAGAGGTGCAAACTAGTGTATGAAAAACTCACCTGCTGTTCTCCAAATGATGTATCTGAGCTCTCCAGTTGTCCACTCTGCCATCACAGTGATGCCACTAAATGCAGGGGGGGAGGAAGATCACAGAATCATAGAATTGCTTTGGTTGGAAAAGACCTCTGTGATCATCCAGTTCAGCTGTGATGTAACACCACCATGCCCACTAAAATCACATCCCAAAGTGCCATGTCCACAAGGTTCTTGATGAATTCTGACCCTTTCCCACTGTTTCTTGATTTGCCCCAGGTACACTGACTCCACCACCCCCAGCCTGGGCAACCTCTTCCAATGCCTGATCACTAAACCAAACAAACAGAAAAGCAAAACAATCCAGCCCCCCCTCCCAGGTTGCCTGGGGAGGCAGAGGTCAAATGTCCATGCTTACAGCACCAGTGACAGAGCAAGAGGACACAGCCTCAAGCTGTGCCAGGGCAGGTTCAGGCTGGGTGTTGGGTAGAGAGTGATTGGCATTGGAATGGGCTGCCCAGGGAGGTGGGAAGTCCCCATCCCTGAAGGTGTTTAGAAGGAGGCTGGATGAGGCTCTTAGTGCCATGGGTTAGTTAATGAGAAGGGTTAGGTGATAGGCTGGACTCCATGATCTTAGAGGTATTTTCCAACCTGGCTAATTCTGTGATCTAAATGATATATTTGTTCTATATACATGACGCAGGGCATGAAATCCAGCACTGACAAATATTGAACAGCAAATTGAATGCCATGATTCAATTCTCACCTAACAAAGCCTGAGACAAGGGCAGGAAATGGAATTCCTTGACTCAGTTGTCATGACAATCCTCTTGGAACCAGGATCAGGCCTCACTGCTGCTGTGCAACTGGAGCACGCAGGGGGCTGGGGCTGCTCCTCCTTCCCCCATGAAATCAGAGCTTCCTTTCAGATCAGGGCCAAACAATTGCCCTCAGCTGCTGGCTGTGGAGGCAGCAGATACCAATGGTGCAGTTTATAATGCAGCTGCTATAATTAGTTTTTGAACCCGGCACTGTGTTGGGAACTCCTCAAGCTATAGCATCACACATCTAATGGGCTAATTGCAACGTGGCCACACTCTAGTTCTTTTCTTTTTTCTTTTTTTTTTCCTTTCCTCCCATTTTTCATGATTAATATGCTTGTTAAACAGTGACAAGCACAAATGTTCATTGCAGAAAAATGAAATGCAAACACCATTGCCATGCAGAAAAGAAAAGGAAGGAGGAAGAAAAAAAAGAAAAGAATGAAAGCCAGCCTAATGTATCATTTTATTTTTAGGTTGCCAGCACCTCTGTGCTGGGCTTTGGAATTAGACTTCTAGGGTGGAAATGCAGCACGTTCCTTGGAGGATGAGCTGTGATTAGCATATCACAATAGTTTGGGCCTCATGCCTTCTGCCAGGCACCCAGTGACAAAGCATGAGGACAGCCCCAAGCTGTGCCAGGAAGGTTCAGGCTGGACGTTGAGTAGAAGTTCTTGACAGAGGGAGAGTGATTGGCATTGGAATGGGCTGCCCGGGGAGGTGGTGGAGTCCCTATCCCTGGAGGTGTTTAGAAGAAGGCTGGATGAGGCTCTTAGTGCCATGGGTTAGTTAATGAGAAGGGTTAGGTGATAGGTTGGGCTCAATGACCTTAGAGGCATTTTCCAACCTGTTTAATTCTGTGATCTAATTTTTTTCTATATAAAGATATATTTCTTTCTTTTTTTTTTTCCCTATGCATTTTATGTATTACATAAGAAAGGGAAAGCAGAAGAAGAAAGAAACCTGAGTGTCTCTGCTGTTCCATGTCAGCCTTATTTTAAAGAAATTTAAGAACTAACTGGGCAGCAAAGGGGAAGAAAACCACACACACTTTCTTCCATGAGACATCCTGCTAATGCTCTTCCCCTTCATTGCCTTCATAGCAAATATGTTACTAATATCTCCTCCAAAATAGTGCTAAACTTCGCTGGTGTGTGCTTTAACTGTTATTGGTACATTTATTTGTGAAAACAAATAGAGAGAGAGGAGAAGGAAAAAATCAAACCAGAAACATTGGAAAGGGCCCTGCTTGGTGGTGGGAAGAGTTTGCCCCAGAGAAAAGAGACAGAATGCAAAAAGGGATGGTCACAGGATCACAGATCACAGGATGTTAGGGGTCGGAAGGGCTCCAAAGAGAACCTCAAGTCCAACCCCCCTGCCATAGACAATCTAGCTCAGGTCACACAGGAACACATCTAGACAGGCCTGGAAAGTCTCAAAAGAAGGAGACTCCACAATGTCCCTGGGGACCCTGTGCCAGTGTTCTGAGACCCTTGCAGTTAAGAAGTTTCCCCTTGTGTTGAGCTGGAACCTCCTGTGCTGCAGCTTCCATCCATTGCTCCTTGTCCTATCCCAGGGAGCAAGTGAGCAGAGCCTGTTCCCCCCATCCTGACCCCCAGCCCTCAGAGATTTAGAAACATTAATTAAATCCCCCTCTCAATCTTCTCTTCTCCAGACTCAGCAGCCCCAGGTCCCTCAGCCTCTCCTCATCAGGCAGTGCTCCAGTCCCCTCAGCTGGACCTTCTCCAGCAGATCCCTGTCCCTCTTAAACTGGGGAGCCCAAAACTGAAGGCAATATTCAAGATGAGGTCTCAACAGGAACATTAACTACTCCTGGTTTTCACCAGGGTGCAAGAAGCAGAGAGGGCCCTGGAGCTGGGCCAGCTCATGAGCAGCATCTCTGCATTTCACTGACACCTTTTGCAGTGAAGGTTGCCACAACCACAACTGGCAGCTGCTGCAAAAGGCAGCAGCTCTGGCAGCACACCAGGCAGGGTGGCTTTGCACACAGGCAGGGTTGGTTTGCAGATACAGATGCAGATGCATGGAAAATGTTTGAATTAATCCCAGCAGATGAATTGCTGTTTGCACTGGACTGGATTGAAGCATCTCTTGGACAAACACACAACATCTGCAAGCAAATGGAGCCCATACTTTTTCTACCTTGAATCCTGGAGAGCCATTTAACTCCTCCTTATGTCAGACTGCTCCTCAGCTGTGTACTTTGAAGACAGGAGCAGACATCACCTCAGATGATCTGTGCAGTGAGCTGGAAGTTCAAAACAAGAATTAAACAGGAGCTTAAACAAAACCAGCTAAAAACAACTAAAAACAAGCTCATAATTTCCCCAGATGATCAGAAACAACCTAGAGGAAAACTAACACTACAGAGAAGCACAGGGCCAGGCAGTGTGAGGATACTCTCATGGTTTGTCCATACCTCACATTTTTGCTTCCTTCTTATAAAATGGGTTGGGAAGAGCTTCAAACCTGAGCAGGAGAGGGTTAATGTGTGAATGCTTTGCAAAGGTAAGGAAAGAAAATCCTACCAGTTTACAACAGGTGAAAATGTATTTCACCAAGAAGCCTCAGGTCTGGCTACACACAAATTACAACACATGAGAGGTGACTGAGAGGAGATGCTGGAGCAAGGAGGGAGGACTGCAACCAGAAATTAAAGTGTCAGCTCAACAAAACACAGCAGGCAATAGAAGTAGCATCTCTGTGGCCAAGAATTGCACACTGGGTACCACCCTGCTCCTCCTCCTCAAGGTCTGAAAGCCATGCTCTTGTCTGCCTCCGACAGCAAGAAGCTGCTGCTCAAAGACTGAGGAGTCAGCACTTAGTGGGCACTTGTTTGGAGCACAAGCAGAAAGCAACAGCTCCCTCACATCACCACATTCCATGGGGTATTTCTGTTCCAGTGCAAAAAGCAAGCACAGCAAAGCTCCAGGCTGGGAAGCTCTGAGCCAAGATCCCTGCTTCTACATTAACACAGCAACATCTGAAAAGGGGATGGGGCCAGGACCAGCCTGGCCAGGCACAACCTGCTGCTGCAGCTGCAGCTCCTGCAGCAGTGCTAGCTGCAAACACACACCAAGGGACAACTCAGATCAGCAGGGACAGCCAGCACCTTACCCACACTCACCTTTCCTGAGGCTGTCTCAAGGTCATTAACATCATGCTGAGATGCAGCACAAGCTGACCCAGGACAGCACTCTGGATATTAAAAGGAAACAATCCATTAAATGTTCCCCTTGATGTCCTCTCATCCTTGCTGGTGACCAGAGCCCACCTCTGCCAGCTCAGGGAATGAGTCATCAGAGTGGCACAATGTGACTTACAGATGGAGTCCCAAGTGGCAACAGCAGATACCCACAAGCCTGCAATTTGCTGGCCAGCAAATAGATGTGGATGTGGTTGGCAGGTCCAACGTGACAGCGCAAGTAGGAACTGAAGGTTTTACAGGAGAAATTATTCTTGTCGGAGTTTTATGGAGGAAAATAACCCCGTAGAATGTATTTTAAAGTAGTACTTTAGACAGGAGCATGATAACATCATAAACCATAAGAGGAAAACTTGAGGCATTTAAAAACATCAGAGGAAAAAAGGAGAGTGAATTACGACTCTCTTGCCTTTCCTGGTTGCTTGCTGCCTTAAATGATATGTGTGTGCCTGTGTGCACATTTGTGAGTATATTGCTTTAATTCTTTCCAGGTAGGTTTCACAAATGGAAGAGCTGGTGGTGTTGCTGTATTAAGGAGGAGGCAAAAAAATAATCTGAGTGTGTTTACAAGCAGCAGGCAGAGAGTAACCGCATGGCTGCAGAAGATGAAGGGTGCTGTCACGCAGCAGCCCATCCGTCCGACTGCAGCCACCAGAGCCAGCAAAATTCCCTTTGAAAACCTCCCACGCATCCTCCTTGGTGTTTCAGAAGCCACCAGAGCCCTGCCCAAGCAGGCACATCCCCCATAAGTAGGGTTGATTTGTTTTGGGACCTTAGGCATCAAAACATATGCGAGCTGCATCGATGCTGTCTGAAGAAGGAGGTGCAGGTACCCAGTTATGACTGAGGGAGGCCAGGAGGATGGCACCAGCACGGTGGTAGTCTTCTGGAACAGCCAATGTCCTCAGGGGTGTATGTAGGCACAGCCTGAAGTTCTCCTTAAACTGCACTGCCCTGTGTCATCCCACACAAGGACAAGCCTTCGCTGTAACAAATCACTCCTTCTAGCTCCTCCTCACATCAGCTTTCCTAGGGGTTAGAAGAGGCAGGCAGCAATAACCAGGGCTGTAAAACCTTTTTCCATGTACCTTAGCATGGAGGCAGTCATGCTCCACAGAGCTGGTGTGGGTTATACTCCATATGTCTTCCATTTCTCATAGCTGAGCATCATAAACAAGCGTCCTCCAGCCGGCCTGGGGAAGGAACTCAAGAGTCAGTGTTTCCTGAGCCTTGTTAACCAGACACTCATCCTGTCTCAAGGATGTCTGAAAGGAAAGCAGATGGGGACCACCTCATCTTTCTGAGATGGGAGGCTGGGAGGAGGTAGAAGAGGTTATTTTGGGAGCTGCCTGCATGCACGGGTGGGCTTATGGGTCTGGTTTGAGCTGTGCCTTGCTCATTAGTAAGGAGGTGAGGATTCCTCACCCTCTCATTCCTGCACTTTGCCAAAAAAAAAAGTAAAAATCACCGTGTATGAACTTCAGAAAGAGTTCAGTCATGTAGGGAAGGTAATATCACACACCTTGCTTGCTTCCTGTAATGTGCTCTAAGGGGCATGAGATTAAAGAGACTCTCAATCGAGGCAAAATCACCAGAGCTTGACTGACTGCCCTCCGCAGCAAACCTTCCCTCTGGATCATGTGCCCTGTGCCTGGCAAACTCAGCCCTACAAGCTTCCAAAGCACCCAGTCCCCAGCTGAATTGAGAATCAACTTTTCCTCAGCCCTTACTCCAAGCCTACTGCAAGCACAGAGCAGGTCACATTCCTCCTCCCCCTCCTCCTGTGGTCCTAACCCAGCAGCTGCAGCAGGCACTGACTTACCTGACAACAAAACCAAAGCGTGGAAAAAGATGCACACAAACCATGCAGGTTATCACCACAGCCATCTTCACTAAAACACTGCATCAAAAGCATCACAGAGCTGCACAGGCTCTCTTGGAGAGCTATAGAAACTACAAATGGCAAAGCCCCATTCAGTGACAGGTCCCAGCAAAAGGATTTATTGGCTCAGCTCCCTGCTCAGCACATTGGCTTATCACCAAAAGCTTGTGTCTGATAAAAGGAGACACAAATGAAAGTCTAAAACACATTTAAGCTACTTTACAGGAAAGTTTTTCACTTTTTTTTTTTTTCTTCTTCTAAACTAAGATTAGGATCCACTGCCTTTCCGAGGCTCTGGTCCAACATTCTCACTGCAAACCACTAACCGAGTGAGAAGCTGATGAATGGAAGTGTCTGGCTGACACAGAGAGAGGCAAAGTGATTTCACTCCTCATTGAGCTCTCGCAGCTTTCCAAGGCTTCACTCTAGAAGTTCAGCTTTATAACTTCTGCTGGAAGTTTTGAGTCACAGAATCCTGTCTCGTGGTGCAGGATGCAGGGCCAAAGCAGGGCTGGGCACATCCAAAGGATGTGAAGGGCTGTCCTTTTCAAACTCACAAGAAAAGAAGCTCCAGCTAGGCTGCAGTGGGCAGGCTGTGGCAGGTTACATGCACATAAACACAGCACAGCTGACTGCAAACTCAGCGAGAGAGTGGCCATCTCTACATGAAAGGACAAAAGAGTTTCTCCCTGGAGAACACCTTCTCTAAGTGGTGTAAACCAGCCTGGATGCAGGGTTAGGGTTAGGATTATGGTTGAAATTAGGGTTAGGAGTTAGAAGTAGGGTAAGGTTAAGGTTAAGGCAGGACTAGGGTTAGGATTAGGGGTTAGTGTTAAGATTAGAGATGCTCCCTCCCTGGAGATGTTCAAGGCCAGGATGGATGAGGCCTTGAGTAACCTGTTCTAGTGGGAGGTGTCTCTGCCTGTGGCAGGGGGTTGGAACTGGATGAGCTTTGAGGTCCCTTCCAACCTAAACCATTCTATGATTCTGTGATTCTATGATTAAAGCTAGGGTTAGGACTAGGGCTAATGTTAGGGTTAGGGTTTAATGTTGAGACTAAAGTTAGGGTTAGGGCTAAGGCAAATGTTAGGGTTTAATGCTGAGACTAAAATTAGTGTTAGGGCTAAGGCTAATGTTAGTATTAGGGGTTAGTGTTAATATTAAAGTTAGGCTTAGGGCTAGAGCTACTGTTAAGGCTCAGGTTAGGGCTGGGTTAGTGTTAGGCTTAGCATAGGGTTAGGGTTAGGCCAGCAGAGTTAGAGTTAGAGATAGGGTCAGGTTTATGGTCAGGGCCTTATGGCTGGGGCTATGGGTAGGGATAGATTTACAGCTATGGTTAGAGTCGGGGTTAGTGGTAAGCTTAGGCGTCAGGGGTTGGCATTTTGGTTGGGGTTAGGGTTCAGTGAGACAGTGCTGACTTCTATCACTCCAAGATATGTCTCTATTTATAAGGTGCTCTGTGAGAGCAGCTCCCAGAGTTTCTTGCTGGTGTAACTCATCCTTCCTTCCCCAGCTAACTGTCAGCCAGTACCATGAGTTATTTCAGTGGCGACATCACTTCAGACAAAGCCTCACCATCTGCTCTCCCCTCTAATTACAAATGCACAAAACATAATTCACAACCAAATCACATAAAAAAGGAAAGAAAATGAGCAATTAAAATGCATATTCTGCCAGGCAAATCAACCTCCCTTCGCAGCCATGCTGCATTCATTTGCTGCTCTTGCCTGTTATGGGAAGGCTCAGGATTAGTCCCAGCCCACTGGAGACTTCAGTCTTTGTGGTTTCTCTGACAGCAGCCTTCCAGTCTTGATCTTCTTATCTGCCAAGGACTCCCTTCAGCCCTAGCCTGCTGTGTGTTTGCTGGTGACTTGGTAACCCTTGGGATCATTTTTCTTCTGAGGGAGCAATTTACCTTTCCATTGTACAGACAGATCTTTGTTATTTCCCTGCTTCCTGCCTCTCTTCTGGGGTCCTCTTGGCTCACAAGTCAGCAAAAACTTGAGGGTTTCAAGTGAATAAACAGGGATTGATGGTGGTGCATTTGCCAGGAAGGACCCCAGGCTGAATCCATCTTTGGTGCAGTCACTGTGCTCACTAAAGTCATCTGTAACATATGTTAACATTCAGGCATCCTTTAGACTCTGTAAGGAACTCAAGCCTACAGAGGCCATTTCTTGCATGTTCATGCACTCAGGCTGAGGGGGGGGGGGGGGGGGGCCCC
>VWZI01012835.1:1237736-1257016 GCA_013396835.1 Psilopogon haemacephalus | reverse complement strand
GGGGGGGGGGGGGGGGGGGGGGGGGTCCCTGGCTGGATCATATTGCTAAAGGATTTCTAATTTTCCTTATAAAAGTCTGCCAAAGCAATCTTCCTCCTCTGCCTACCCCCAGAGCTGCTCCACAAGATGCTCGTCGGTAAGGAGAGCACAAGGCTCTGATATTGCTTCGGAAACATTTCAGAGCTCCACAGTAGATTTACAATAACTTGGAGCAAAGTGGCAGATGGGATTCTGGACTGATCAATAACACTAAGCAGAGCCAAGTGCCAGATCACAGATGCAAACTGAAAGAATAAACAGCAAATCAGAAGAATACAGAAGTACCATCAGCTCTACAAAGCAAGGAGAGCTGGGACTTGTTCTGCAAGCAATTTGGTTCCCAGGCTTACAAGCCTGTCCTCTGAGCTTAGCATGATGGAAGGAGAAGGCACTTCCCCCTGCAGCAGCTGCTGAGCTCAAGGAGGAGCAACAGCCCTGATTGTCATAGCCACAGCTCCTGCTTAGGATGAGACAACCCAAGCCCAGCAAAGGGTTTGGGCAGCTCTCCCCAGCAGAGGACCCAACTCTGTGTTCACCTTGCCTGGCCTGATTCTGCTCTTCATGAGCCAAAACCACATAATGCTACATGAGAAATGCTGGATGCAAGCAGCAACCAAAGGTCCTTGCAGCTGCCTGGTGCCTCACTTCAAAAGCAGCTCCACAGCTTCCTCAGGAAGCAGAACTTGCCAGCAGACACACAGCAGACTACTCCAGCCATTAGCACAGGGGGCTGAGATGATTCACAGCACTCAAGTGCCATCAGAGCCACGATGAGGGAGGCCTCAACCAAAAGCCAAGGGTCACCTCATCGTTGCTGGCAGATGGGAACCGGTGGCTGGGAGGCTGACTGAGCCTTAGGCAATTTGCCATCCTGGGAGCAGTGATGGGCTGCCTGGCTGTAAAACCTGTGGGACACAGATCCGTGTGTGGCAGAGGAGACCAAGGGGAAGCAGCAGTCTCAGCCTTCAGCACCTACAGCTCTGCCCACCCACGGAGTGCCCTGTGAGCCCCACTTCTAGCACCTTGAAGGCTACAGCCATAAATCAGGACTTGTAGGGCTAGCAGACTAAACCAATAAAACCAAAGAGCTCCCAGAAGGAGAAGGGATCTGTCCTTCCTGTTTTGCCCTTGTACTTCTACAGGATCACAGATTTAATCACGTTGGAAAGGACCTTCAAGAACATCAAGTCCAACCTGTCACCCAACACCATCTAATCAACTAACCCATGGCACTAAGTGCCACATCCAGACTCTTTTTAAACACCTCCAGGGATGGTGACTCCACCACCTCCCCGAACAGCCCATTCCAATGCCAATCACTCTTGTTGTGAAGAGCTTCCTAACATCCATCCTGAACCTCCCCAGGTACAGCTTGAGACTGAGTCAACACCCACCACTTAATGTGTGTATATATATATATATATGTGTGTGTGTGTGTGTGTATATATATATGTTTACTATTTGGAGACTGTAAAGGACAAGCAAAAGACATGCAACAAGTTCTGACTTCAAGGGAGCTATTTCTAGGTGCCAAACTGCAGCTTGTAATCATGGTTATTGCACAGAAAGAGGCATAAAGTTCTAATGTGGATCAACACGTTTTTATCACAGTCATTCAACAAAATACTGAGTCCACACAGCTTAGCTATGGCCCTTCTCCAGCTCTGAAAGATTTACCACAGTTTCAGCCTAACCTGGAATTTTATGATGCAGTTATTTTAATCTTGCATTATTTTATCACTGCTTGGAGTCCTGTTATCAAAGTAAGATCGTGTACAGATACAGCAGTGATGAACAGCATTAGAAACAGCTAAAACAGAAACAGGATCCAGCTCTGGTTTGCTGTACTCAGTAGAAAATCATCAAGAGAGCCTTCATGATGCATTATAGAGTGATAAAGGGGCAGTTCCTACTGGGTGGCTGGGGTCAGTGTGTAGTTGGATGCTTCTGGCCCTTCATCATTCATCTGCATGAGCATCTCTCACCTATCATCAGACTGGAAGCCAGAAGAAACCCCAATTCTACCTTCTCTGAGCCCAGGGTTGAGCATTGGGCACCAGTCTGATTTTTACATACTCCTGTTCAGGCAGAAGAACGAAACTGCACCAGAAGATCCCTCTCCCCTTATTTTTTTCTGTCACACTGCAGTAAGGCTGTGGCTCTCCAAAGCCTGTGAGTCTTGCTGATGATCATAAGAACATGATTTTCACAAAAGACAAGATATTAGCAGTGTGAAAGACTAACCACACTCTGTGCTTGGAGCTGACCATGGAGGAGGGTCCCAAGAGGCCAAAACCAGCCCTGCCCCAGGGACTGGTCTGGGGACAGCAGAGTGCTCAGGCACACCCTCCCTGCCTTCAAGCACAGCCTCTCCTGCAGGCTTCCTGCACTGATTGCTTAGTCTTGATACAAGTTTTTTTTGCAGGTGGAGTTTTGCCGAGGCTGAGAGGACCTCCGAGGCCAAGCCTGGCACCTGGGGCTGCTGTCTCTGTCCTGCTGGTGTTTCATTCAGACGCCTGCTGGTGGGTGCTTTGCCAGCAGAGAATTCAGGGGAGCATTAAAGGCAGTCAAGTGCTCCGAGCACAAAGGTCCGTCTCATCTGCCGTGACATTTAAAGCACAGATTTTAACGCCATCCTGAATCCTAACAGCTTCCTAAAGAGGGGACTGGCAGTCGTGAGGACACGCTCTAAAGACAGGAGGATGCAATGCCACGAGTGGCTCCTTTGGGAAGAGCCGGGAGAAGGCTGCCAGCGCAGCAGCGGAGCGACATCAGCAAAGCTTTAGCTGACATAGGCTCGGTCGCTCTAACAGGCGACACAGGAGTGAGCGGGACCAAAGGAGGGCTGCAGTGCTGGGAGGAGAGCTCGGCGCCGCTCGTCGCCTGCAGGATCATCTCCTTCCCTGCCGCACAACACCCGCCGAGGCACCTGCGCTACAAGCCCAGAGGCAGACGGGCAGGACACTGCTCCACGACACCAAGATGCGGCTCCCTGAAGCCCACCCCGCGCCCCAGCAAAGCCCAGCCCAGCCCAGCATTCTGTGACTCCTCTTTCTCCTTTCTCTCTTCAGCATCCTCAGCCCCGCAAAGCCCCTTCACAGCACGGCGGGACCACGGCGGGGCAGTTCCCTGGGCAAGGCCACCACAGCTCCCACCAGCCCGCAACTTCTCACAGAATTACAGAATGTCAGGGGCTGAAAGGGACCTCCAAAGCTCATCTAGTCCAACCCCCCTGCCAGAGTAGGATCTCCTAGACCAGATCACACAGGAATGCGTCCAGGTGGGTTTAGAATATCTCCAGAGAGGGAGATTCCACACCCGCCCTGGGCAGCCTGTTCCATTGTTCTAGTACCCTCACAGGGGAAAAAATTCCTTCTCGTGTTCAAGTGAAACTTCCTATGCCTCAGCTTCCACCCAGTGCCCCTTGTCCTGTCGTCGGGCATCACTGATCTCTTTAGTTTGCTGGGGAACTACAGACTTTCCGCCCCGGCAGCGGTGCTCCAGCGCGGGTGGACACTGCGATCCCAGGGGAGCTGCAAGGACCGGGGAGTTCCCGCAGCCTCCAACTGCTCTCTCTCCTTCCCGCAGCTCCGCACAGCCCAGCCCTGGCCGCGGCGTCACTGCCGCCGGGACCGGTCTGCACCGTCCTCTAGCGGCCACCAGCCCCGCTCCACCTGTCCCTTTCCACCAAACCCGCTCCACCAGCCCCGCTCCACCTGTCCCTTTCCACCAAACCTGCTCCACCAGCCCCGCTCTACCTGTCCCTTTCCACCAAACCCGCTCCACCTGTCCCTTTCCACCAAACCTGCTCCACCAGCCCCGCTCTACCTGTCCCTTTCCACCAAACCCGCTCCACCTGTCCCTTTCCACCAAACCTGCTCCACCAGCCCCGCTCCACCTGTCCCTTTCCACCAAACCCACTCCACCAGCCCCGCTCCACCTGTCCCTTTCCACCAGCCCCGCTGCACCAGCCCGGGGTACGGGGAGCAGGCAGACAGGCAGAACTCCCTCGCCGCTCAGGCCCTGCAGTCCCGTTCCCGCAGCTCTCTCTGCTCCCACCGCACTGTGGGGGCTCTCTCCTCCTCCGCCTGCCCCCAGCCTCCCGCAGCTCCCGTGCCCACTACAAGCAGGGTTCTGGTTTCACGCCTCGCCCCCAGCAGAGCATCTTCGGTCCCTGTTTCTTCCTCGCTTTCCAAGGCTGAGCTCGACCCCAGCAGGCAGTCAGCCCCGGAGAGCAGGAACTGGGTGCTCAGATCCGCGGGGAGCTGGTCGGGAAAAAAACACTGTGACATCAAGGAAGGTCCTGGGCCGGTCCTGAGCATGCTGCTCCTGTCTTTGTGACCTGGTAACAGAGCATCTTGGAATGGCTTGGCTTGGAAGGGATCACCTAGTCCAAACCCTCTGCAGCGAGCAGGGACCTTTCATTAAACCGGGTTGCTCAAAGCCCCCTCCAAACTAGCCTCCAACACTTCAAGGGATAGGGCAACCACATTCCAGAGCTTTCCCATCCTCAGAGCAAAGAACTAACTTACATCTTGTCAGATCTACCCCAGGAAGAAGACTCCAGCACCCCACTCTTGACCAGAGGGAACTGGGAGGCTTTTTGCTGGGAAAAAAATCCCTGCTGCCACGGGTGAAAGTTTGAAGCAATCAGGCCATAAATCTCTTGATGAGTTGGAAGTGGATAAAAGCTGCCATCAATATTTATATCCTGCTCCTTAAAGATAACAGGAGTCCATTTACTAAATATCTTTGACAGATTGAGCCTTTGGGCAGACATGGTCCAGGGGAAGCATTCCAGCCAGGCAGGATGCTTCAGGAGTTATCTTAACGAGGAGAAGCTTCACAGGAGAGACCTGGAGCTGTGGACAGAACCATATGTGACAGCTACCGAGTGCAGGAAGATGAGCCCTGGGATAAAACGCAAAAGTGGATCTGTTCCAGCTCCTTTCGGCTCCAGTGAGGCTTGGAGCCATCCCACAGAGCACATGAGGCTGTTCAGAGCCCTTTCAGGCACATATCAGACCAGATCACCACGTACTGGCCCACAGATCTGGCCAAGCACACAGCTAATTGGAGCTGCTCTGCTGGGCTCCAAGGCAGAGCCCCATGGTGCACACTGGGGTCAGCAGCACCAGCAGACATCCCTGCTGCCTGCCCAGGGCAGGCACAGTAGTAGGGCTTCACTTACCATCAGCATCCCTCCCCCTGTAAGCCTACCTGTGTGAAATTCCACCTAATGCTCCTCTGAAAGCTTTCTCATCTCCAAGAGCTATTGCTTGAGTAGCAGGAAGACCTTATCTAGGCAGAGCAGCACAACCCAGCAGAGAGACCTGACTTCACCAGCTGATGAGACTGAAGGGAACCACAGCTCCTGATCATCACCCCTGTGCTTCCAACACCACGGCACAAGATATCTCCTGTATCCAGCTGAGGTAACAAAAACACAAACCTTCCCTTCTCCCAACCTGCAGGAAACTGATGTAAGGAAAAGCATGTGATGATTCATTCCCTCGGCAGCTCAGAGCACAACAATCTCTCCCCAAGAGCAGCACAAGCATGCACCTTGCCACCCACCTAAATATTTGACAGAAGCTAAAAGCAGCCACCTGTGGTCAATCCTTCTCCTCACATAAGCACTCCAGCCCCAGCCTGGGTAAAGTGTGGCTTTATTAAAGCATCAGTTACCTGTAGCGTGAGCAGAGCTACGTGGGCAGGACTGCAGTCTGCTCAGCTTCATAAGGCTTGCTCCAGTTGGTTATCAACACAAGGGGGATGCCAGCAGGCCACGGCCTGTGCAGCTTTAACTCTCTTAGGGTGGAGCTGACGTTCACATCCTCTCTGTGTGCAGCATCAACCAGAGCATCCTGGTTGTTGGGGTTTACTTCTCGGGAAGAGGAAAGTTGGTTCTACAGCCCATGAGGACCTAGTGGTGATTGCTGGCAGATAAAAAAGCCCTGGGTTCCAGTGGGGTGCTCATGCCTGAATGACAGTGCTCCAGCAGCAGCCAAGCAATTGGCCAGAGCTCAGGCTTGCTGCAGAGCAGATGCTGTGCCCAGACAGCTCATTTTGCTCCTCTCAGATGCGTGCAGGATTGCAGCGTAGAAAATTACAGGAGACCAAGACAGTTCTTTTGAAGGTGGCCATACCCTAACCCCATCACAAATGCCTTTCCCCAGCTCTGAAGAAAGTTTCCCTCTGTTTTTATCTCTTTTGGCTCTACCCACCTGCTCCAGTTCTTTCTTGGAGATGCAAGCACAGCCGAGGGCAGGGCTGAGAAACTGCAGAAAAGCATTTCTTTTTATTAACAGACCTAAAACTTCCTTCACAAACTGCAGTAAGATAGACTCTTGGCTTATTAATAGCAGTAAATCTCCAAGTCCAATAGACTTCAGTTAATGAATATTGATTATGATAGTGCTGGAGAAGGCTGGTGTCAGTCGAACTGAGATCCTGCAGCACTCCTTGCCTGAGCAGGGCTGTAAATTACCTGAGAGCTCACTTGTTTCTTTGCAGAAGTGGAAAACACAAGGGCTGTGGCTGCACTGCACCTTTCATTAGCTCAGGGCTGAGAAACCACCTCAGTGCTGCTAATAGCAGCTGGTCACTGAGGCTAAGCATTTTTAAACCGTTGTTTTTCAAGCCTGTGGATCTGGTCCCTTTGGAGCCAAGACAGGATGAATCAGCTCACTCAGTGTCCAGCTCCTGTGTGCTGAAAGGAGTTTACACACTCTTTTCAGAGGAGCAGACAGGGACTCAGAGTCGTTTGGGGATGTGTCAGGCACTTCCCAATAGCCCTTTGAGATACTTGAATGCATGCTGTGCAGTGGTAGCTACTCTAAACACAAGACTCTTGTAGGAGCATTGCCAGCCTGCATCCAAGCATTCTCACGTCCCACAGTGCTGGAAGAGGACAGACACTGACTGCCCCAGAGCAGAGATCTCTTTACTTAGGGCATGCCTGCCCCAGGGCTCTCAATAGCATTTACACTTCTCTTTCTGCTTATGGATGTAAATGTACACTTCCTTCCATCCCTCAAGGAATGCCTTAAGAGAAGGATCTAAGCTGATTAATATGAACACCACAGTCACTAGGACCTTTGACTCACAAGACAAATCTCATCACACTCCTGATGAGCAGCTCTGTCTTCCACCCTCAGGCTGGGATGACTTTGAACAGCCTTTAGACAAATGAAAGCTCAGGAAAATAAACCAAGGGCAGTCCTGGGTAACTGGAGACCTTATCACCTAGCCTCTGGTGGGGGAACGAGGCAGTGACAGGCAGGGAGGCTGAGGGACCATGCCAGTGTTTTCATAATACTCTCTCTTATGCTCACTGAAATAGCCCAACAACAACCCCCAGAACAGCCCTCTCCCTGCTCCCCCACATCTGATAAAAATCAAATAATAACAGGAGTGACTTATGCACTCTCTGCCTGCTACTTCAATCTGCCCTTCCAGTTAACACACACTATGATTAAAGCATCTATAATCTGCGGTCTGTGGAGACCTGTAGAGCAGGAGCAGCAGCGGCTGTGCAGCCTGATAAGGGTTGTTCACTCACTGCAGATGAAACTTTTAATATTTATAACTGCTGATTTATTTTTTTTTTCCCCCTATGATGCCTTCTGTTGCAGGGAGGAGGGTGAAAGTTTAAAGATAAAAGCTTGATGAAAGACCAGGTGGAAATGTCTTCCCAAGGACAGGCAGGGGCTTAAAGATATCTCCACCCAAGAGATGGTTTAGGAACCTTGCTTGGGCAAGTGCAGCATCAGAGATGGGAGAGATCAAGTTCCTGGAAGACCTTCAAGGCTGGTCTGAAGTGCATCCAGGCTCTAGGCTGTAAGCACCTCTGAGCTGTCTGTGCTCTGTCTTCTCTGCACCAAGCACAGTGGGGCACCACCACAAAATCCTCCAGTTGCACCAGGCAAGCTGCACATACTTAAGTGCTAACAGCATTTCCAGCTCAGCACTGAGATACACCCAGAGAGCTGAAAACACTCTGTCAGCTTGACACTGCCTGGTGTCAGTGGGAGCTGCAGCAGTCAGCACACAGAAGAAGGAAAATAAAACTGCATCTTGCTCCAATCAAGTCACCATTAATTGCAGTACAGCACTTACAATCCATGGCTGGTGAAACTTGGAAGATGCTCCTGGCTTCACAGTCCTAAAACAGCTTCATGTTGACAGGAAGACTTTACTTGCCCTCTGGCCAGATATAAAAATTAACCAAACTCCTGTAACACCACAAGACCTTGACTTACCCCATGTCCAAATAGTTTAAGCATTCAGAATTAATTCTAACACTCCTGTCAATATTACAAAAGACATGAATGATGCTGCCCATCAGTAATCTCAGACATACCCAGGCAAGCCTGAGGAAAAGAAGCTGCAGAGGCAGGCATCCAATACATTCAACATTCACCACCCTTCTGTCCACCAATGACCCCCAGGGCCCTTTGCACAGAGCTGCTCTCCAACAGGTCAGCCCTCAGCCTATACTGGTCCCCAGAGCTGCTCTTATAGAATCATAGGATGGAAAGGATCTCAAAGCTCATCCAGTTCCAACCCCCCTGTGCCATAGGCAGGGACACCTCCCACTAGATCAGGTCACTCAGGGCCTCATCCAGCCTGGCCTTGAACACCTTCAGGGAGGGAGCAGCCACAACCTNAATAGTCCCTCCCCAGCCCTCCTGTAGGTCCTCTTCAGATACTGGAAGGCAACTATAAGGTCTTCTGGAAGCCTTCTCTTCTCAGGCTGCACAACCCCAACTCTCTCAGCCTGTCCTCATAGCAGAGCTGCTGCAGTCCTCTCAGCATCTTGGTGGCCTCCTCTGCACTGCCTCAAACAGTTCCATGTCCTTCTTGTGTTGTGGGCTCCAGAACTGCACACAGTGCTCCAGGTGGGGTGTAAGAAGAGCAGAGCAAAGGGGCAGAATCCCCTCCCTTGCCCTGCTGCCCACAGCTGCTCTTGCTGCAGCCCAGCACACAGTTGCTGTCTGGGCTGCACTCACACTGCAGCCTCATCTTGAGCTTTTCATCACCCCAGACCCCCAGGGCCTGTTCCTCAGGGCTGCTCTCTCAGCCATTCCCCACCCAGCGTGGAGTTGTGCTTGGGATTGTGCCCACCCAGGTGCAGGACTTTGCACTTGGCCTTGCTGAACGTCATGAGTTTGGCCTGGGCACAGCTCTGCAGCCTGTCCAGGTCCCTCTGGATGCATCCCTGCCCTCTAGCAAGTCTCCTGTGCCACATAGTTTGGTGCCATCTGCAAACCTGCTGAGGGTGCACTGATTCCTCTGTCAGTTTCACTGACAAAGATGTTCAATAGCACTGGGCCCAACACTGACCCCTGAGGGATGCCACTTGGCACTTCCCCAGCTGCAAGACTCTACACTTGTCCTTGCTGGATGCCATTCCATTTCTCTCCACCCAACTCTCACAGACTTGTCTGACAGAAATTTCTTGGCCTCCACTTTGGCTGCATTTTCTCCTTCACAAAATACGATTTCAAAATACACAGGCAGAGTTAAGGTCTAATGAGATAAGTGTTCAAAATTATTGAGAAAAAAAAAAAGGTCCCAAGTTCATCTGCAATTTGAAACCTTAGGGGAAAAAAACCCCTATCATAAGGAACTTCTGCATGACTTCTGGAACTACATGAAAAATCCAAATGAACTAAACCACCTGGTATCAGTGAACTAGTTAAAACTTCATTGGTACCTGGAGACACACTGGGCAGAGCTCCTCCAGCACTTGCAGGCTGCAAGCAAAACTACATCAAGCTGCTTATCACTCTGAAGCAAAAATCAAGGATTAGGCACCTCAGTTGGCCTCCCTTGCTACGGCAGTCACCAGGATTATGCTAATTGCCAAAGCTCATGAGCACTTTGAATTAAGCAACCTTCCAGCAAGAGATGGATGTACACGAAGGATCATCAGCAACACTTCACAGATGGAATTATTGAGAATCATTCTGTGAGCTGGTTTTGACAAACCAGAGCTTTCAGTGCCTTAAATGTGGGAGAGTTAAGACAAGCACACAGGAGGCTAAACATATCTTTGAAGTTGTAAGTTTCAAAGGGTCTATTAAAAAAATATAATTAAGAGTACCATTGTTTACAGATATATATTGAAGCCTCTTGCTACAAACAGGTTGTCAGCTCAAGTATAAAACCAACAGAAGTGAAAAACAAGACCAGCAGCCAGAGGTCCAAGTTCCCCCCAGTCCCACTGAATGGCAGCAAGGTGGTCTGCAGATCCAGTCACTGATCACAGCCAGCACCAGCAGCTTCAGAGAAAAAGGCTGGAGTCCCAGCAGTGAACAAGTCCAGAAAGCACTGCTCTGAGGAAAAATCCTTCCCAAATATCAGGTGGCAGCATGTAAGAACGAGGAACAAAGGCAAGTCCACCCATGGGTAGTGGGAAAGGTTGCTGCAGCAGGCTGCACCTTCCTCAAGCAGTCTCAGCTCTGTCTCCAGGATCGGTCAGTGGTGCAAATGTGTATAAAAGAGATCACATCAAGCTAAAGTGAAGTGCTCTGCAAAAATATCATTTTTCTTCCCGAACAAACCTCGTACTTGTTCAAATTCCAGGGGCACATCAGTAGCCTTTTTCTTTACTTCTTTATCAAAAAGCTATAAAGGAAAAAAAAAAACATATTGGCACAACTCAGTCCAAGCTCTTCACCCTGGCTGGCTCCACTGCTCACCCCAGCCTCTTGAAAGATCCAGCAAATAAACTTTTTATATCATAGCCAGTCCTGCCACCCTGCTGCCTTATGCTATGCTATTGAACAGACATTCTCCTGTTTCTCACTGGCTCTAGGCAACCAAAAGCCAACCAGCTCCCCCATCCAGCAGCATGGTTGGTGAACATGACACAGTAACCATTTGCCTCTCCTCTGCCATTCAAAAAGGCACAGCAATGTTACCTCATAAACTGAGAGCTCCAGGAGCCCTGAGATGTCATCCTCTATTTCAGACAGTGCCTGGTTCAGGACAGCAGCTGCCTTGGCCACATCTGGGTGATAATGGTTTTGTAGAGCCTGCAAAACAAAGACAAGCAGGAGATGGTCTAGTAAGTCTAGAGTAAGACACACCCATCTGGATTCTCTCGCAAGTGTCTGGCCCTTTGATGGACACATCTTCAGTGGACATCGAATTCTGGCAGAGGCAATTGTGCTTCACTGTGCTACTACAGAGTTCCAGGCAACTCCCATTACAGCAACATACCAAGGGTCCCTCTCACCTGGTTCACAGCCAGCTGAAGACAGCCTGACTCCTCCACAGGACATGCCTACAAAGCATAACCCCATCCTGATGTCTCTCACAGCCCTAACACCACATCCAAGCTCCTGCTCTGGGCTTCCTGCTCCTGTACAACATTATTCTTGCTGCTTCAGCCCCTTACAGAAAAGCCTTGCAGCATTTAAATGGAAAGTGATAGTCCTGGCATTAAGGTTTTAAAACCATTAGGAGTAATTTAACCAATTTCAACCTTCATACACCATCCTACAAATGACTCAGGTGAAAGGTGAACCTTACAATCTTCTCCAGCAATTTTAAACCCATTTCTACAGGATGACCTGGCTGTACCCAATTAATTTCCATCACTGCTCAGCAAGTTCCCCTCTCCCCTCCAAAGCAAATAAAAAGCCTTGCACATTTGCAGCTATTTAGTCTGTTTCAGCTGTTAACTGACACTTCTGAGCTGCATGGTCAGATGTGTGCTCACGAGTCACCTACTAATTAGCATGTACGATTTCTGCAGCTCACAGAATCTTTTGCTCTTATGCTAGGATAGAAAATGATGCAGAGTAAATGATCAGCCAGAAACTCATCTCCTATGTCAGCAAGTTCTTGTAAGTGGGACTGTTCACTGCCAGTGTGTGTCAAGGATGCAGCAAGGGTGGGAGAAACCCATCTTCCTTTTCAGCTGACATACCCGAATCTCCCAGAGACAGCTCTGCAAAGCCCTGCTTTCAGATGGCTCCTCCTCCTCCATAATGTATGGATCTTCTGACATATCTAAAGAAACAGAGACACAGGGCTAATACCTTCTACATGATGCACACACCCCCAATGGGAACACAGCACCCCAGAGCAGTGCTGCAGCCAGAGTTACTCCTTTCCAAGGCACTTAGGGGCCAGGAACAAGCTTATACATCCCACCATGACCCAAGCCTCTGCTGGCAGCACTACAGAATCACATTACTTTTACAGAGCACAGGATGTAGGGCACTAAGAACTGAAATAGGCACCTCAGGCAGCTTTGAATGGTCACTACCAATGCCCACATAAAACAGGGAGATGAAAGTCACAACATGAGAGACTACTGAGGCCCTTATAAGGCAACCCACTCAAAAACACTACAGATAGAAATCAAGGAGGGCTCTGGTTTCTGCACTTGGTTTCTTTTTTCTTTATAGTCTTGAGTAGAACAAGAGGAGCCAATTGTGAGGCCCAAAGTGAGGCAGGAGGCAACATAGGGAGGTCTTCAGCATTAGAGAACTGGCAGGAGCGGCCTGTTTGCTTCCCACAAGCTCGAGGGACAGAGGTATCCTCCTAAACCTCAGAACTGGTGCTCGGATCTCCCCTCCTCCTTCACAGGAATCCTCCTCTTCCTGCTGTCTGAAGGCACAACTCGAAACTCCCCTGCCCGCACTCCCTCTTACCTTCTGGCCCACTGGGTCTGTGCACCAGCAGCCTGCAGGCAGGATGCCTCCGGAAGAGATTGCAGATGAAGGGAATGACCATGAGGAGAGCCTCGGGAGGAGCCGTCAGGGCCAGCCGGGACAGACGCTTGATGAATGCTGCCACCAGGTACGCGGGCAAGTGGCTGTGGGCAAGGAGACAGCAGAAAGCAGCGTGTCAGAGCCCCAGCAAATGAGCCTGCAGCCTCACCAGGCCAAACTGCACCTCAGGTTAACCATCAGTGAGGCTCTTCAGAGCGGTTTTCTGGCCATGCAGTAAAGAGAAGCTGTATGAATCCTGGTTTCAAGCATCGTTCTCCAGAAGGCACCTGGGGGCATTTCCCTTCAGTGTGAGAGTAATCTCAAACCAGCCTGCGAGTCATGGAACAGCTTGGGGTGGAAGGGACCTCAGAGGTCATCTACTCCAACCTCCCTGCCATGGGCAGCGATGCCTCACAACCAGACTCAACTGCTCAAGGTCTCATCCAACCTGGACTTGAACAACCCCTGGGAAGGAGGCATCCACAACCTCCCTAGGCCATTCCATAGTCCCAACACCCTCATACTGAAGGACTTCTTGCTAAGATCCACTCTAAACCTATTCCACTCTGCTTAAATCCATTCCTCCTGGTGCCCTTAGGAAAAGTCCCTCTTCAGCTTCAGATACTGGAAGGCAGCTCTAACGTCCCTTTGGGGTCTTCTCTTCTCTAGGCTGAACACCCCCAGTTACTTCAGCATATCCTCATAGCAGAAGTGCTCCAGCCCTTGGATCATCTTTGTGGCCCTCCTCTGGACTCGCTTCAACAGCTCTGTGTCCTTATGACAGAGACACCAGAATTGGATGCAGTATTCAAGCTGGGGTCTCAGCAGAGCAGAGGAAAGGGGCGGAATCCCCTCTCTTGCCCTGCTGGCCACACTCCTCTTGACACAGCCCAGCACATTTGCCTTCTGGGCTGCAATAGCACCCTGCCAGCTCATGGTGAGCTTCTCCTCAATCAGTACACCCAAGTCTCCTTCTTCAGAGCTACTCTCAACCTGCTCCAAGCACAGCTCTTCTCTGCTCTGGCTATTCACACAGCAGTTGTTATTCAGTCCTTTTAGAAACTTCTGAGTACTTGGGCAGGCAACCTCAAAGACATTCTTGCAAGGTTGTTTTGTGGGTTTCATTAATACACAGGGCATGGTGCTAGATTTATGCCATCCCTCCAGGACTAAAGCAAGCACAACAGCTGTTAATGGGAACATAAAGCTGCTGTAATGTAAATGTGCAGGGCAGTTCTTTTTTTGTTGTTGTTTTACGGTAAAAATGCAAATTTCTAACAGCAATCAGCTCATTTAGGCACGGGTCAAGAGAGCCAGGATGAAAGAAGACAATTTTCAGCCAACACAGCCTCCAGCCCTAGGGCTTGCTGCACCTGCAAGGCTCAGCAAAGCCACCCCACAGGACACCATCTGTCAGACCCTGTTACTCTGCCCAAAGCACAAGGGTTTGATATTCGGTGCATAGTGGTGAACTCTAAAGCATTACTCTTGGCTGATTTTATAACATATGATGGCAACTATATGACCAGCTGCTTATCTAGTTGCTTCCCTGTGTACAAATCAACTGGCAGCACCAACGCAGGCTGCCAAACATTTCATATTTCGCTGTTAGATGTCAGCAAAAGGTCATCAATTTCTCAACAGCTTTAGGAGCTATGAAAAAAAAAAAAAAAAGCCTGCGAATGTTCCTTTTCCATATTCATCACAACAGAAATATCACCACTTTCAGCCAAATTGGAACACAGATCAAACTACAGCCCATTATCCCTTGCAGATCAAACTCAGCTAACTAACTGCAGTCCTGCTTTCTTAAACTTAAGATGGGCTGTGTGGCAAATCCTCCAAAGCAGCACATGAGAAAAATAAGATAAAATCACCCACCGCTGCACCAACACTCTTGGATTGAGTTTCCTCGGTAGAAGTTTATCTCATCCAGCAGGCACACTGAACACATTATGTACCCAGACATGTTTAAGAACAGTGTCTGGCCAACAGTAAAGAAGGAAAATATGTGAAGATGCACACACTAAAGATGCTACTTACGAAGAAGACAGGAAAAGATCAAGCAAGTGGAAAAAGCGAGCTCGGTACTTCACGTGATAGATGGAAGGGTCTAACAGATTGTACAGCTTCTTATAGAAGTCAGGATATTCCCTGTCAGAAAAAAAGGAAAAAAACCCATCCATTAGTGATACACAACGGACTACTCTGCATCTAAGATGTTTCTGTGCAATCATTACAGACTAGCATGGAGCACTGCTGTGCTCTGTTTAGCTGTTTCAGGCTTCTCTCCGCAGCCACCACTTGAACACAAGCTGCAAGGTGAATTTATGGCTTTTGCAGGGCCCAGCCATTTTCAGGCTGTGAAACTATGTCCATTGACTGCAAATGGCACAGGGTCCAGTGAAAGGCACACCAAAGACTACAGCTTCACTGTGTAATCAGATCAATGGAAATCGATTTTCAAGTGCTGAGAGACCACAGTCTGGAGAAAAGGATATTTTGGCTCAGCTGAAAAAAGGGTCAGACTATCAAAAAAGCTCAGCAGCCAAACAGCTGAATCTGCTCTGTAGAGTTTGGCTTTCCCAAGGGAGAATTCTTTAAGCCTGGAGATGTATAGAATCCATTTCAGATCGTTTCTATAAAAATATAAACACACACACAAAAAAAAATCATGTTCCTTTAAGCAAGGTGCTCTTTTTCACTTACAGATTGTGTTGATGAATGAGAATAAATAATCCATTCAAGGCCAGAAGACTGATTGCTCCACCTGTAAGAAAGCAGGCAGGCATCACACAATAAGAAAATAAATACCACTTTCAGCTTGGGTCTGTTATAAAACCTTCCCACACAGAACACAAACCTGAGTGCCTGAGATTAGAGCCAGCACAACGGCTGCAAGGTAACATCATTTCATCTAAAACCATCCAGAGGTTCCTAGGCTCAAGATTAAGCTGTAGTTTAGAAGAACAGGCTTTGAAAGACTTAAGAGACACAAATATGCTGCTCTAATCCCCCAAGAAAGCCAAAGTGGGGTGGCAAAGTCCTCCTCAGAAAGCACATTTCTGTAGGTATCTGCATATCCTGCATCCAGTCCCAGGCTGGCTGAACTTTATATTTGAAAGGAACCACTCCAGTATTCCAGTCTTGCCAAAGCCTTCCAAGGAGCACCAACACTGACAACACAGGTAAAAGCATCTCACTTTGAGGGACGATGGAGTTCACAGTAGTTCCTTAGCTTCACCCCAACCAAAAATGCATTTGTTTCATCACCTGGGTCACAGTGTGGCACGCAGCAGCCCTTCCAAGTCTGTATGTACTATGCTGCAGAGCCTCACAAAGGACAAAAAGCCTGCTCACACTCACCTATGCCATAGGCCACTGTCAAGAAGTCTATCATGAGAGTGGGATCGTCCATGTAAGGCAGGATGGAGTCATGCAGAATGACCAGAACTTTTTTGTAAAGGCCAGTGGGTAGCTGTGAAGAACAAAAAACAGTACAGTGCCACAACCGTTGAAAGGAGGACTCCAAGAACAACAGCAACCCCATGGCTCAAAAAAGGCAACACACAAGCAGAAGGGAATGTGCCAGGACAATACAGGATGGCTTGCAGCAACAGCTCCCTAACACTCCCAACACTCACCTCATGCTTCAAAAAACCCAGCCACATCTTTTGGAACGCCTGCTTGTGAGCCTTCAAAGAGAATTGCAACCAGCAAGTTAAACACAGCAGTGCAGACTAAGCTCCACTTCAAGCAGGTAACATTTCAGCTCTGAGCACCAAATGAACAGTCAACTTACCTGCAGCTTTGACACTTTCAATTCCTCCCTGTTATCTAGGAAGAAAAAGAGATATTTAACTTGCAACAGATGCCTTAAAAAGTGAAGATGAGCCTTTGTTTTCCTTTAGTCATTTGATATCCAGGTTCCTGTCTCAACACAAGACCATGACAAGCCCCACTGCAAGCTGAGAAACATGGATTTTGCAATGCTGTTTAGAATCACCAAGATCACAGCAGCAGGCATTTCTCATAAGCAAACAAAAACAGATTCTTCACACTATTAAAATCCTAACCTTGATTCTCCTTTTCAGACAAGAGTCCATCATGTGGAGCTTACTAACCTTGCTTCACCATAAATTTGACCATGTCAGACTCTTTGTTGGGCATGATCATGGGCGAAATGAGGGAGAAGACATTCTGCTGGTAAAATGGCAGTGGCCTCTGGGAGGGAAAAAAACAAACATACAATCAAACATGAAACAAGAGATGGAAAGCTGCTGGACTTCAACACTGCCCTAGTTCCCAAGCACTGCCTACATATAGGACAGGAAAAAGACAGGAAAAGTGCTGACAGGCAAGTTGTGTACTGACAGATTCTCTCTTGCTGTATCACCATGGAGTACTACTTCTTTGCCTAACACAAAACCTATCTCTGGTTTACCAGAGCTGGTGGATCCAGAAGAGAAAACAGACTTTTCTTCTCCACCAGAGAGAGAATCATTAAAAGTTCTGTGTGCCACCTAAGCTGCAGAGATTTGGGTAGGATAGAAGCTAGAGCCCGGACCAGGTTTTGAACTATTTCCAATTTCAGGATGGAGATGGTCTTAGCAGAACTACCAAGTCGTGAGCAAAGAAAACCACAACTGATATGATGATGCTGTCAGGTGAGCCCGCTCATGTCTCTTGCTTCCAAAGCCTTTCCATACAGCACCAGTCCTTCCCTGATACACATCTCAGAGCAGTTTACACATGACCACCAAAATAGCAGCAGCTCCTTACCTCTTTTGTCTTCTGCATGACTTGTGCAATACTCTGAGTGACTGCCTTCATGACAAAGTACCGAACATCATCATACTCCAGGTACTCTTGAAAGCGGGAGATGAGGAGCGAAGCATCCTCATTCAAGGGCAGTAAGCCATCTACAACGACCTAACAACAGGTTTGGAGAAGTCAGCCCCTCACAGTACTAGAGCAGACAGCAATCTGTGATGGCTGAGGGCACCCTCCTGTCTCTCAGAAAGGCAACTACCATAACTGTGTGCTGCTTGCTCCAGAGCACCACTCACAAGGCCCCCTGACCCTATGAGATGGGACCCCTCTAGCAAAGACAATGTCATTTATAAGTGCCATTTATAGCTGCACCAAAGGCAGCGTATTTCCTCTCTCATCTCCCAGTCTTTGCAAGTGAGGCCCCAGAGCACCTGGTGCCTCATAAGCACTCAGGAATCCAGCTGGAGCCTGTACACCAACACCTGCAGGTGCCCCCTCACCAGGGATGGCAACCCTAGATCTTCATGCCAGCTTTAGAGACACTAACTACCCTTCCTTTGCACTGAAGACATCCCAGCTTCACATTTCAGTCCTGGAGAAGATGAGCACATGAGGTTGTGCGTGCCATCCAGTAACTGGCAGCAGGAACTCTTCAGTTCTGCAACTTACCTTAAGAAGCTCACGAGGAAAAGTTAACTTGCCCTTCCACTCTACTTTGATCAATGGATATTGTGCTTCCAACTCGACAAACTTCATCAGGGTGCAGAGTGCCAGTTCCTTTAAAAAAACAAACATGAAAGCACCCACCTCAACCAGGACACCCAGGGTCGGACTGAAAGGAGGCAGAATCCCACGATGGTGGGGCCTGGCAGGGTTCTCCAGAGATCATCTAACCCAACATCCCTGCTCAAACAGGTTTGCCTTGCTCAGATTGCCCAGGAGCATGCCCAGACAGGGTCTGAAAGTCTCCAGAGAAGACTCCACAACCTCTCTGTGCAGAATGAGCACTGTGCTAAGGAGCAGAGGTGAGCCCCAGCAGGGTCCTACAGCACTGCCTGCTCTCCCATACCGACTGCAGAGCGACAGTTCTGCACCACAGGGTCCTCCACATCAGCTCCTCTCAGCAGCAGACCCAGACCCTACCTTGACCTGGAAGGAGTCGTGCCCCATCAGCTCGCCCAAGCAATCCACGCAGTCGTTGTAGCGGTGCCTCATCCATATCTTGTACTTGTCCTCGGCGCTGTAGCTATCTGAAGGGTGAAATGGACCAAGGGTGAAAGCCCAGCCCGGACCCTGCCTCCCCCGGGACGAGCTGCAGGCTCCGGGCCCTGCCTCCCCCGGGACGAGCTGCAGGCTCCGGGCCCTGCCTCCCCCGGGACTGCCCCGCGGGACCCCCTCCCCAGCTCACGACTCACCTGAGAGAGAGGCCTCCTCGGCGGGCAGCTGTCCCACGAAGAGCTCCCTCCGCTCCAGCAGCGCCCCGAAGAGCCGGCTGCAGGTCCTGGCAGCGCAGAGGACATCCTCCTCCTCCTGGCCCTGGGGCAGAGCACGACTCAGCGCAGGGCGGCCAGGCGAGGAGCAGGGCAGCAAGCCGGCCCGCGGCCCCGGCCCTCCCGCACTCCCTCCCTCCCTCCCGCCCCACAGCGCACCGGCAGAAGCTCCAGGATCTCGAAGAGGCGGTTGGCGTTGGCGCGGCTGCCCAGCACAGCCTCCACGGCCTCGGCCAGCGCGGCC
>VWZI01012835.1:1183713-1235997 GCA_013396835.1 Psilopogon haemacephalus | reverse complement strand
CTTTAATACACATCTACTATCCACACAGTATTTCCTCAGTTCATGCCTAAAATATTCATTATCTTAAAGTGAAGGATGAGAATGAGGGCACAGGTCGGGTGACTCAGTAAACTGTACACAGAACTACTAACAAACATTTTAAAAGACTTACAAAAATGGAGAATGAACTTTTTTTCTTTTTTTTTTTTCCCCCTCTTTTTTTCCTTTTTTAATTACATATACTTACAGGTTTTCACATTTATTGGCTAAATTTTGCAGGGAGCACTTCAAGCATGCCTGCTCTTCCAGAGGTATTTACCTCCAGAGAGAACAGGCAGCTTCTACACAGATGGAAAACACTTTGCTGGATTAGCCACACGTGGTTCCTCGAATGGCTTCGTGGTGGACACTGAACACACATCCAGACTCTAGCAAAGAACTGAATATGCCCACGGGCAGTTTGTGGTGTGCTAACACAGATGAGTTTTACTGACATTTATGGCATATTACCATTTACTTCTGTGATGCTGGGCAGAATTGAAAATATAAGTGATGCTTGCTTTATCTGGTTTGTATGGGCACAGAGAACACTGGCAGAATGCATCTCATACAGGTTTTGAGTGCTAAACAGTTGCTAATAGGCTGAAGTTATGTGAGAGCTTCCACGTTTAGATGTTCACCAGCAAAAAACCTTCTGTTAAAATGAAAAATAGAGGTGGTCTGTTTATATTTGGATGTCTGGAGTAGCTTCTCACTTGGCTTAGCCAACAAGCAAAGCCACGTTTCCCTGGTACTGCATTTTAATCGCTAGTTCAGCTTGGTTTGGTAGGTGCCTTTAATCTGACGGTAGGTGTTCTCATCTGTACTTTTGCTTGCTGATTCTGGGCTTCAGAGGTTGCTGGTGTCTGGGCTGGATTCTGTACACCTGGAGCCTGAATCTGTGGAGATGCTGTTGTCACGACCTGCTGCTGTATCAGTTTCTGCTGGACGACCTGGGCAGTAGCAGTTGTTGCAGGAATCACCTGAACCTGCTGTTGACCTGCTGTTGTCTGAGAAAGCGTCACAGTTTGGGGCTGAGCTTGCACCTAAAAGTTAGGACAAGGAGATGATTACAAAAGAATAGCTTGGGGTAAAACTGAGCATTCACCACGTTTGTGCTCTACAGAAGGTATCTCACTGACACAAGTGTCTGCTCTCTTGACTGACAACCATTTCTGACAAAGCAGGAAAGCTGGCAGAGCTCTGTGGTTTCAGTAAGAAACAACACTGGCACATCTTCTAGAGCCTTATAAATCAAAACTAAGAGCCAAGATGCTGGTACTTAAGATTTCTGCAGTGCAAATCAAAGGTTACTCCCCTAGACTGTTTACAGAAAATAGACGAAAGGTTAAAAAAAATCCACTGGACAAACAAAAAAATTCCTGTACTGTAGGAGAAGGAGCAGGGAAAAACAAGCGTGATAGAGGGAGGACCAAAGAAGGGAAAATGCCCACTCTGCACCTATACTGTGACAATAAATGCAGCCTCTACAGCTTCCTACCAGTCTCAGACTACAGCTGCCAGGCTGTATTGCAAATTTAGGTTAGAATAGTTTGAATTCCATCCAGAAATCTAATTTTCACAGCTCTGCTGAGAGCAAGAGAGAAAAAAAAATTGAATGCCTCCATGTTCAGAGGACAAGGTAATGAAAACTGAGCAGCTTCAGCTGCCTTTGTCAGAAGCAGAAGCCAGATGAAGCTAGCTACAAGGGCTTCTCCAAGGGAACATTAATTCTTGATCCATCCAAGAGAAATCCACTGGGAAGCACTATAAATGCAGGTTAAAAGAATGACACACAGACATCCAGACCATAGTTCTACAAGTACTTAGCACAGCCCAATCTTACTGTCACCAATACGACTGGTGTGAGAAGGAAGTTGTTGATTTGTCTTTTTATCATGGAATTCCATAGTGCCAGGGTCATGCCAGCATCAATGACTGCTGAAAACCTAGCTTTTAATGTCCCTTGTAAAATTATCTAGGAGCTCTTACTGACTCTAGAGGACATCTTGTGTTGACTGATGAGGTTTCTACTCCCTGCTGTCTACCTTGCCCTTGAAGCATTCCCATCTGCAATGGTTATCAGTCAGCTTACACCACTTTATCATCATTTTAAGATAAACAGTCTCAGATTTTATACTGCTCTAAAGCACTGCACTATAAACTGTGACAGATTAAGAGCTGATTGACTCAGATTTCTGTGCACTGAAGGCAATAACTTCACCCACTGTCCAAAGTTAAATCATTCCTGCCAATCAACAGCCTAAGTTATGCTTTTTGCTAATGCTCTAGATGATATTGTTCTAAACAGTGTAAATAAACTGCTTGGGAGTTAGGGAAGACCAATCTGCTTGACCTTCTCTTGCCCTAGTCCTGTCTCTCATCAAGCCACACTTAGAAGAGATACCACAGTATTCACACTTCTAAGAGCATTTGAGCTTTATGAACTAAAACAAGATAATTTGTTCCAAATGTTATAGAACAAACTCAGGCAGCACTCACTATCTGCTATCTTCCCTATGCATCACAACAAACCCATTTTTTAAAAGTTCCTTCAGCTTCAGAAAATATTTTTAAATCCATTTTGCAGCTTATCTGCATTGATGAACCAAACATTGCTCCCAGTTAGAGACCAGAGAATATACAGCAGCTGACCCAGCATTCACATAATTCAATTTTATAGAAGGCAACTTGCTGTACCTTTCAAAACCACTGCATATGCCACATGAGGGGAAAAACACACACATTCCAAATAAATGAGCTTCCATTAGGATCATGGTTCTAGTGTTATATTTGAACAACTGCAAAACCTACCTGTTGGGAAACAGAAACCATCTGCTGAATGTTGGCAACAGCAGCCTGCTGCTGGACCACTTGAGGAAGCTTTGCCACCTGTAGTGCCATGAAATCAAGAAAGATTTGGTCAAGATACAAAACTGCTAATAGCAGCAACACACCTTGCCTGGCAAAACTGCTGCCAAAGTCCTGGTCAGGCTAAGCTGCAGCTTGGCATTCTTGGTGGTACTGAATGTTTGCAAAGAGAAACTTTGTATTTCAAGGTATTGAATAAGCCAGCTAGGAGAGGAAGCAGAAGAGTGGCGTTTTCAACTGTAACTGCAATGTATTTATTTCCTCCTAATTATAAATAAAAATTGAAGGAAGCACAGAAGGTCTAATGGCCTAGATAGCCTTTTGAAAGAGTGAGGTTTCCAATTCTAACCCCCTTCCTATAACAGAAATGAAGGTAACTGCCAGCTATGCTTAAATGCCAAGAACTAGGCAGGGAGGTAGCTCCAGAAAACAGGAAGACCTCTGCCTGCATTTTCCTCAGCAAATCCCTTGCTTAATAAAAAGGAGTGACAATCTATTTATGTCAAAGAGGAAAGGAGAACTTATGGTTTAGAGAGCTCCTCTGACCTGCTACAAGGCTGCATATTGAGCAGCCATGAATTTTACTATGAAGTCAGTTTAAGCAATTGCATGAGTAGAATTAATGAGCGGGTGCCAAAATGCTACGTCACCTGTCACCTTTACAACTCTCCAGTCACTGTAGAGTTTAAATGTGTAAACCTGTGTTACCTGTACCTGAATCTGGGCCTGCACTTGCTGGGTTCCACCTGGTTTCTGGGTTTGGGAAATTGGAGTTGTTAAGAACTGTGTTTTAATGGCAGGCTGTGTAGTGTAAGTTACTTTTTGTTGTTGTGACGTCTGCTGTTGGGCTTGGACTGTAACCTGTTGAGCATTTATCTGCAGAAGAAAATAGAAGCATCAATAAATACATATTATAGGGGTGTTTTAAAGAATAGGCACACAGCTATCAAGATTCCTTAAATTTACTTATTGATACAAATTGCTCCCATATTAATAATAGCAAAATGAGCATTAGGAGAAAATTTTTATACAAACACTCTGAATCACTTGAAATATTTACTGAAATGGTTCTCTCTTACACACACCCCACCTCACACAACAATACACATCCAAAACAGAATACTGGTGGCTGCATGACAGCAAAGCCCATGAGAAGATGACATTTCAGGAAAAAGTCTATTTTGCACCATTTATATTGTAAACTCTTGGTATTATTCCAGATGTTTATATTAGAAGTGACTAAAAGGGACCTTAATTATAGAATCCTAGAATGGCTTAGGTTGGAAGAGACCCCAGAGATCACCTCCTGCCACAGACAGGGTCACCTCTCAACTAGACTCAACTGCTCAAGGCCTCATCCAATCTGGCCTTGAACACTTCCAGGGAAGAGGCATCCATAGCCTTCTTGGACAGCCTATTCCAAAGTCTCACCACCCTTCTACTGAAGAATTTCTTCCTAAGATCCACTCTAAACATACTCTCCCTCAGCTTAAAACCATTCCCCCTTGTCCTAGTGCTAGACACTCTTATGAAAAGTCCCTCTGCAGCCTTCAGGTTCTGGAAGGCAGGTATTTAAAAGAGGAAAACAACAGAACACAGTTTGGGACGTGAGAAATCAGTGCAAATGAGTCTTACTGAAAGAATTACTAAGCACTTGATAAGGGCACATTGAAAATTGTTGTCTCAAGACACACTTATGATCCACCCCTGGAAACACTGACTGGCTCTGCCTAGGACTGTCCTTGTAATTGAGAGCTGGAGCTTTGCAACCACAGAAACGTTCTGTAACTTAGTGGGAGAGCAAACAAAAGTACCTTCTGCTGCACAGTGGCTTGGCCCTGTGCAACCTGAGGCTGGATAGCTTTCTGTTGCTGTGCTGCTTGATGATGCTTGAGTTTGAGAAGCTGCTGGACGTGCAGCGGCTGCGCAACTACCGTCTGGCCTCCTGAAAATTGCAAAAATAATTAGAACTCTTAAGAGTTTTCATTTTATTGCTTTGTCCCAGTAATCACAGCTTGCAAACACAGACTGTGCTTTTTATAGACTTAGGCATCTGCATAGCTTCAAGCACCAATATCCCACTGACTTTAATGGGAATAAGATATATGATTTTGACAGTGGAGGGGAGAAAAAAAAACATTCTGTTATCTAAGGGCATGAGTAAGCCAAATTTGTGTTCTAAGAATAATTTTCCTACAGGAACAATTCTGCCCATGGTACAGGAAACATGTCACAAAACACAGGTTCTTCTATTTCCTTTTTATTATAAACTGCTGCCATTACTATACCTTTGTTTGTACAATCTGCTCACCTACTTTCACACAAAGATTAACACAGAAAACCACCACAAAACAAACCAGCCACATCTGGCTAAGAAATCATGCTAACCCCCAGACTAAATGGGATAAGCTCAATTTTCTTACCTCATTTTACAAATAAACCGGAATGAAACCTCTATTACTTTAGGTTTTTTAAAGTGTCATTATTTGGAACATCTGACCTTTAAAAAAAAGCAGGATTTAACATCTTATTATGATTTAGCAAGTCTGCTGACATACCTGCTGCTTTCTGTGGCTGCCCAATGGCAACACTAATGCCTGCAACAGTAACAGGGAGTGTAGTGACTCCTGCAGATGACACAACAGCAGCTGGGACAGACACCACTGGAGGCTTTGCCAAAGCAACCTGGGCTGCTTGAGGAGTTTGGGCCTGGATCTGTCCTTGTGCTTGAAGCTGGGAAGCAGGAACACGAGTCTAAGCAGTAAGGAATGAAGATTATTGTACTGGCACAAAAATATTTGCTGCATATAACAAGTGAGAGTTGTCAACGTTTCTATACATTTCTGCTACTTTGCAGCAATACAATTCAGAGCTGGTATCAGGGAGGAAGTGCAATCTCAAGCTATTTATGGTACAGCTGCATCTTTTGTGCTGCCTAAGTACTGCAAGGAGCACTCGTGTGCTTGAGTGACTGGTACCAGTAAAGACAGAAAGGTGTCAAAGATTGGTTTTGCCAAGCCAAAGAGAACTTACAAGACGAGCGACTTGCAGGTTTGTCACAGTAGTGCCTGTGAGAACCGTGCCAGGACGAGGTGCAGTAACAGCAGTGAGTTGTTGAGTTTGCTGTTGCTGTTGCACTTGCACTTGTGCTGTTTGCTGCTGTGCCCCTTGCTGTGGCTGCTGCGCTGCCTGCTGCTGGGGAAGCTGCAGCTTCTGCTTCTGCAACTTGATCAGCTGCTCCTGCACAAAGCAAACACTGCCATTATTTCCAGAACTACAGCAAAAAAAATGGAAATGTACCTGGAGCTTTAAAGAAACTTTCTATGCCAGGCTTTAGATAAGACCAAAGAGCTAACAATGCAACTCCTTATGCAATGGGTTGCCAGCAAGTAGGCAGCAGAAAGTGCTTCCTGTCTTGCCCTACTGCGACAGAGTCTGTTTGAAATAGACACCACCAGACTCATGGCCTACATTAAATGTCAGCAGAATTCAATTTAAGAAAGAGCTACATTTTGCTGTAGCCCAAGAGAAGAGAGCACAAAACACAGTGTTAATGATGCTTATGATTAGCAATTAAGAGTAACAGGCTGTATGACTTCAGAAGCATTTCCTTACCTGGGACAATTTCCCTACAGTTTTTATTTGAGCTGGAGACTGAGCTTGTGCCTGAGCCTGGATCTGTGGGACCTGCACCTGAGCAGCCTGCTGCTGCTGCTGCCTCAGAAGCTGGAAGTGAGCAGGGGTGATTGTTTTGCCAGACAGCTGGACTGTTGGTGTAGCTGTGAATAGAGGAAAAAACGAAACACCCTGAAGAATGATTTTCAACACTCAGTCTAATTCCTTTATTTCACCTGGAAAGCTGAGCTGTTAAATGAGTGTTTTGCTCCTCCAACACATACTGTGGGCTAACGTCAAATAAGAACACATGAGGGGAAACTTCATTGCTGTCTAAAACTATCTGAAGGGACATTGTGGAGAAGCTGCTGCTGGGCTCTTCAGGTAACTGGAGACAGAACAAGGGGGAATGGCCTCAAGCTGAGACTGGGGAGGTTAGACTGGACATCAGGAAAAAGTTTTTCATGGAGAGAGTGGTCAGGGACTGGAATGAGCTGCCCAGGGAGGTGGTGGACTCGCCCACCCTTGGTGTGCTTAAGGGCCATTTGGATGTGGTGGTTAGGGATATGGTTTAAGGTGAATCTTGTAGAGTAGGGTTATAGGATAGACTCGGTGATCCTGAGGAGCTTTGGCAACCTGCATGTTTCTCTGTGTGATAAACACCATGTAAAAGCAGAGTAAATAACAAAGTACATGCTTCTGTCTTCACAATAGTTTTCAGTCAAAACACTCAGTTCTGGTATATAGAGCCAAGTAGCTCTCTACTGCAACCCTTTATCCAGAAATACCAGAGAAAAATATAATCTGAGCACCACCTCCAAAGCAAGTTTAATTGTGCTGCCAACAAACCCAGACTTTCAGTGTGGTGGGACTGTGGTGGTCAAGCAACCTACAGAAATTCTGGAGCCTTATGCATACTCCTCAGTAAAAATCCCTAAACACATGATTATTACCTGGTGTAACTTGAGTCACCAAAGACCTTGTCTGTGTCTGCACAGGTGTTAAGTTTGTAGTCACTACTGCTGATGCTGTCACTGATGTTACTGCACGAACCCCCTGGGTGGATGCTATGGTCACCAGTTCTGTGGAAGCAGTAGGTGCTGCCGCAGTTCGCTGCTGGGTATGGACCACTTGTGCAGTTGCAGTGCCTCCCGAAGTCTGGAGGAGAACACAGTCAGTACTTCTCACAGCTTCCATCCCTCACATAAAGCTATGGAACCTTCTGGAAATGGACTAAGCTATTCTAGAAACAAACAGTAGAAACGCAAAAGCACTGCAAAAGCAAAGAAGGTCCACATCTGTCTAACACATCTACCCATCTGTTTGGATATGCCTCAATCAGGATCTGGTTAAACCTTTTTCCAGACAGGCTGATCACCACGCCCTTAACTACATTACAGAAATTTCATTTTGCTGCCTGGCAATTTTTTTTTTGCTTAATCTTCCATAGTATTAAGCCATTAAAATAATAATAAATATAATTAACAAAAAGAAGGTCTATTGCTAACAGCACTATCTACTAGGAGATTTGCTGATAAAGTGTTCCAATGTGTTCTGGTATTTTGGTAAGCAAGAGGAGTTTCACACAAGATCACAGGATGCACATGAAATTTGCAAGAAGCAGTTTCTGATAACATGGAAAGCCAAAGAAAACAGACCTGCTGATGAAATACACAACCAAGATCAGTCCAGGGACACAACAAGGGAAGTGATCTACTCACAGTCAGGGTCCCAGGTATAACAGGTGAAGCCAGACGTTTGTTGATGGGCTGAAAAGTAGCAGCAGGAACTCCAGCAACAGTATTCACTATGACATTTCCACTCACTGTAGCTGGAAGACAGTCAGGATTAAATGTAAGATGCTACAAGTGAAAACTTGGATGTCCTATCACCTCCAATGCTTCGTTAGAAAATCTCCTTACCTGTCTGTATGCTTGTCCCTGTGACTGCTGTTTTGATTGCACCTGCCTATTTGGAAGATAATTAAGGTAACAGTTCAGAAAAGCAATAAAGGAAAAGTGAATACAGTCCTTACTTTACTATGCTGTGCAACACAAACGCTGTATTCCAGAACTGACAGCATTATAAAAATGGAATAAAATGCACAGGCACTTCTGTGGTGGTTCATTTGTTCTACATATCAACAACAACTGACAATTCTACCACACTAATGAGCAACCGGAGGCCAGTTTAATGTTTGGTAAATACTGGGCATTTGACACCCTTGTTGGCACAAGAAGGGAGCAGCATCTTACTCTGGCACACCACAGCCAGCCACTCACAGATGACCATCACTAAGCAGCAGATACACAGCAACAGAACCCACCCTCTGTCTCTTCCTGTAACAGCTGAAGTACTCTTACCCTTCCACGGGCAAAATAAAATCACCACTGCCTGCACACATTAGTATGCACAACTGGATTTGCTCTAAAAACAAAAGCCTCACACCTGTTACCACACTCATTGAAAGAGACTCTAGATTGAAGGAAGCCATGAAAACTTTGTACAGATTTGCAATTAAAGAACCCCTTGGTAGCTCCTGTAGTATACAGCACTCCACTTGCCTTTCAAAGGTTGTTAAAGCTTTGGCTTTGAAGTTACTTTAACAGAGGAGCTCTTAGAGCTACATTCTCTTTATTCTTCAAGCCTTCTGTATAAACACTGCTCATTGACTGTGTAAATCAGACTTGATTAAATTAATTTGAAAGCCTACATTGAAAAAGGCAAAAAATATTTGCAAAAGCTATGCTGTTTTTCCACCTCAGAATGCCAAGAGCTATTGCTAGAATGGTACAAACACAGTATTAAACAAACGAGCAAAAAAGAGGATACCCAGCAGTCAGGAAAAAGAAAAAAAATAAAAGAATGGGTTTTATCTCATCATACTGACCTAAAAGTTCTCACTTTCCAGAGAAGAAAAAACAGGCAAATATGGTACACAGAGAAGAACTGAAGTTACTACATCAGAGGCACCAAGCTCTCCCTTTCTTACCAATACTGCTGTGTTGGCCACAGTAGTTACTGCAGTCTGCACTACTGCCTGAGGCTGCTGAACTACCTGTGCCTGAGCCTGCGGCTGAGGTTGAGCTTGTGCTTGCTGTACAGCTGGTTGCTGAGCTTGCTGCTGGCCAGCTTGCTGCTGCTGAGGCTGTGGACCTGTCTGCTGCTGTGCCCTCTGCTGTTCAGCCAAAGCCTAGGAAATCAAAGTGTGAGCTTCACAGTCTTCAAAACACGTAACAATTAGAATGCATTTGTTTAACAACAAAAGACAACACAAAACCCTTTCAGTTCTCAGCATGTGCTATATACATGTGTGCAGAGACAGCAGACAGATCTGTCTTCATAGTAACTCTCTAACTCCAACTTACATGGCCTAATTAGTTTCAAACTACAAGCTGCATTCACAGGTACATGGCTTAGAGCATAGCAAAACAAGCAATTCACCATCGAGAAGCAAGGACAAGTCTTTCTGAATACTATAAGAAAGGAAGCTACACAATGGTCAACAATAAAGCAAGATTTTCAGATGTTTTTCATATATTTTCCAGAAAGATAGTTCTAAATGAGTTTGACATACGGGTCCAAGGAAAGGTCCCACTTTCATCCTTGGATAACTAAACCCTAATATGTGAACAATCTGCAGCTGCTCATAACATCTACTGTACCACCAAACGTCTCCCAGAAGCCAGCTTTACTCTTACTGCCTCTGCTGCCTAAGTGTGTCATTAGTGCATTCACAGCTATGCCTGGGATGGAGCCCATCCATACCTTTTTCTCTTTTGCAATACGTTCCGCTCGGAGGGATGCAACTTGAATTGGTGGAAGAGGCTTATCATAGTTGATTCCACTGAAACAAAGATAAGACAACACACACAATCACCACAAATAAAGAACTGGAAGTTAGAATGGGAGCAAAAAAAAATTAAAAGTGCCCTTTTACTCAATTTTTAACTCCTTTAAGACAGAGAGAACCCACCTTTCTGCAAGCACTGATGCATGCTTTGGGTTCTTCTGGAAAGGATTCATACCAAGTCTGAAATTGAGCAAAACTCTATTAGTGGAAATAGAAAAAAACCCACAAACTTTAAACCAATATTTCATTTCATATCTTTTTGCAGGTAACACTGCATTTTTGGGGAATGTAATGAAAACATCACATCAGTGCTGGAGCCTGCATAGAGATGGACATTTCAGAAAGAGAGTAAACAGCAAATGAATACAGAAGGATTACACTTACAAAGCAATGTACTAGTAAACAGCACAGACATCAAAACGTTTCCAATTCAGGCAAATGCAAAGTGCAGATTTAAAAAACCCAAGAAAACAAAATTGAGTGCTCTTCTGCTCTTAATAACACAAAACAAACTCATGCAGTGAGCTAAAGCTAACCCAAACACATGACATATGAAGGTGCTCCAATAACACAAAGCCAAGATGCAAGGGAAGAGATGAAGAACGCAGAATCAAACCAGCAGAGTGTAAAACACCTCTTGGCTGTGAGAACATTTCACAATTCAGTATCCAGGAGGTCTGTGATGAGAGAGAGACTGATCCCAGTTCAACTTACAGAGGTTTGATAGGAGGGCTTCTTTTCCCCGCAATCATTTTCATCATCTCAAAATGATTAGTGTAAAGCTGCGTGTGGGTTGCGCCTTCATCTTGAGCATAGATCTGGTTGGTACGAAGCGGGCGACTGTTTTTAGTCTAAAAAATGAAAACAGAGCAACTTTCAATCGCAAACAAACCCAGGTGGCCTTTTGTCTACGTATAAACACATGGTGCGCTTGTGGTTTATTTAAAAACGGCCTCCAACAAACCTATCACAGACTGGTTTCTGCCTCCTGTCATAACTTACTGTTACACAAAACTCTATGGGAAATATATACAGAAAAAAAAAATAAAAAGGCAAAATAAGGAGCGGTTCTCACGGTCACACTGGCATCAGCACTTGGGGACATACGAAATGGCAAACTCTAATTTGAAAAAGAATTTTGCTTTAGTTTAGATTTTGCAAGTTTAATTCAAATACCCAAACCAAGAGCCCATTAGTTTAGAGTTATGCATAGCGCACACGTAAAGAACAAAACCAGCACTGCACTGCTCTCCCAACAAAGCTATGTTAACATCCAGCACACCATGCCACTCTAATCCTTGGCTTCTCCTAAGCAGAAACTGCACCAGTCAGGGACAAGTCTGCTTCTTGGTCAGAGAAAGGGACTACAGCCAGAGCTTCTAGATTCTCTACTTAGTTCTGTCACTACATTGCTGTGTGGTTTGGAAGAAGCTGTTCATGATCAGGAATTTAGTTGTTTCTGTAGAGTACTATCATCCTCATTTACTACAAGGTGCTTCAAATGTTAAATTCACTACGTATTTGTAATCCACTTAGACTCTAGCATGAAGTGCATCCTTACAGATCTTAAGTAGCATCATAAAGAACAGGGTAAGTTACATGGTGGTTGTTAGGTGGGAAGAAAAATAGCTACTACAGTTTAAGTGAAATCACAAACTCCTTGCACGATTTAAAATTTAACTAACAAATCCAAAAGCTGAAGTCTGGTGTCAATCCACTGTACCAACAAAGAAAGGAAAAAATAAATTTGGCATTTTAATTGATGTTTTAGAACTCAAGTAACACTCAACATGGATCTCACATGAATTATCTGCCCACCTCCATTGCTGCTAAATACCACAGTGTCTAGATTTGATTTTGAAAGAATACCAATGCACACCTTATAAATACTTTTTGTCTTCTTTTTAGGATTAGCTTCGTACATTAGCTGTAAAATAAGAAGGAAAGTTAGATGATCTTTTGTGGAAGATTTTGTTCAGGTGCTTTTTTTTTTTTTTTTTTTTTTTTTTTCAAAGAAATCACATAAAATAAGTGGAAATCCTGATGAGGTTAATTTTATAATCTTTTAAAAGTTGTTGTTCGGGTTTTTTTTATTATTATTATTTACACTGTCGAAACATTTAACAAAAGGAAAAACAAAACCAAGTGTTTATGGAGATAAGGGGAAAAAAAACAAAACTCTACAAACTTAAGGTAGAAAGAGATGCATCACTCTCTGTGAACTCACCTTTCCTTCTTCCCTTGGAATAATGACATTTTCGTATCTGTTTCGGCACTGTTTGGGCGAGCGATAGACTCTGCTGCAGGAGTTAACAACATCACTAACAAGGTCCCAATTGGGAGTGTGTGCTGGCGATACAACAGCAAGATTTAAAGGAAGCTCCAGCAGCTGCTTCACTGCCTGCAACAGATAAAGGGACAGAAGCTTCAGATGACAAATCGCCGCAATCTTCCAAACCTACCCTTTATCTGCATGCGTTCGCACACCGTTACAGCAATGGTATGGAGAGCTGAGGGCTCAGGCTGTGGGTTCACCTAGGTTCACAGAGAATAAATAAGCAGAAAATGCTATTAGGCAGACTGACAGGCAATAAAACCCTTGGAGACAGGCAAAAGAGGAGCACAGAGATGCCATTCAAGTGATGCTCTCTTCTCAAAGGTGAGGAGGACCTTAGCCGCGTTAGCTATCTAGCCAGCAGAACTAATCCAGAAGTAAGTGGTCTCTACAATAAAAATAGGTCTATAATCATGTGTTTTGTAGTTTAACCTTGAATTGATCCTTAGAGGAACACAAATGGTAGGCAATCTGTTCTATGCCAGCAAAAAGCTAAACTAGCCACTAAGTATTAGAAATAACCTTGAAGTGATAAAGTGCAGAAAATTCCTGAAATTAGAATGAAACGTGCAACAACAGCACAAGGCGTGGGTATCATCTGACCTGCAGAAGTGCCCAGTCTTCACTGATCAACCACTCAGGATTATCCTGTCCAGCCTCAGCAGCTGGTTTGACTAGAGTTGGCAAAGGCTTTGCAAACTGTGTTTGTTGCTTCAACAAGATGTTTTTCTTTTGCTCTTTGCCCTCTCGGCGCATTTTCAACATCCCTGGTGTTGCTCGATCGAAAAGCGAGCGAGGTGGAATAACAGCCTCTCCGTGCCGCTGCTTCTTCTTCCTACCTGCAGCTAAGGCAAAAACAAATGTGTCTTTGAAAAAACTCACCCAAACCATTCTTGGTAAATCGTTCATAAAACCACAGAATGGCTTAGGCTGGAAGGGACCTCAGAGATCATCTACTCCAACCTCCCCATCATGGGCAGTGACACTGCTCAACTAGACTCATCCAGCCTGGCCTTCAACACCCCTAGGAAGGAGGCATTCACAATCTCCTCAGGCAGCCTATTATAGAGTCTCATCACCCTCATAGTGAAGAATTTCTTCCTAAGATCCACTTTAAACCTACTCTCCCTCAGCTTAAAACCATTCTGCCTTGTCCTAGTGCTAGACACCCTTATGAAAAGTCCCTCTCCACCCTTCCTGTAAGATCCCTTCAGGTACTGGAAGGCAGCTCTAAGGTCCTGTAGGAGTCTTTTTTTCTCTAGGCTTAACAACCACAGCTCTTTCACCCTATCCTCATAGCATAGGTATTCCAGTCCTTGGATCATCTTTGTGGACTCACTCCAACAGCTCTGTGTCCTCCTTATCATGGGGACACCAGAACTGGACACAGGACTTCCATCATTCTTTGATTCCTCTGCTAGTTACAGCTGCAAAGTGCCCTTACAGGTGTACAAGAATATTCACCTCTGCCTCATAAAGGCATATTGTCAGTACCAGAACAGAATGTAGTATAAAATAAGATCATCCTTGCCCTAACTCACATAGTAGAGCACTCGTTTTCTTTAAAACTCCTGTATGTCCAAATGGACACAGCACAGGAACGGAGACTTTTACTGATTCTTCTGCTTCAAGGCCATGCTGAGGCAAGAATTTTTCTGTATTCAAACCAGCAAATTTCATCTTTACTGCACCAGACCCATAGCAGGTACAAAAATTTCCATGATTTCTTTAACTTTCAGCAATCAATCTCAGCACAGCTTTGAACCAACACTTACCAGACGGATCTGTTTTGTGTCGCTTACGCTCCTTCCTGACATAGACGGGAGGCAACTTTGATTCTGGAATAGGAGTGGTATCATACATCAAGCACATAACAGAATCTATGTAGATGTCATTGTCATCCTGAGGTGGAGTGGGAGGTGTCCAGAGCTGCACAAACCAAAATTTGTAGTTACTGCACTATCAAATCTCCACTGATCTTTCTGTCCGAAGAAACAAAACGTCTGCTTAGGCTGTCTGGTGTTACTTTTACTTACTGGCATTATTTCAGTTTGTCCATCTGGACCTTCATAGACATATTCCTACACAACAAAAAGGGAAAACAATTCAAATGATCCAACTGAACCCCAAAGAAAAAGCTATTCTCAGAATAACTGTTAAGAAATATACTATTAAAAAGAACCAAGACTGATCAGAAATTACTTTGTTGTAGGCATCCTCGCGAGTATATGTTAGAAGTTCCTCTTCATCCTCCCAAAGCATTTTCTGCTCTTTTTCCTTCAATTCCTTCATATGCTGGACTTCCCATGCTTTTTTTGCGGTTTTCAATTCCACCTAGATGAAAATCAGACTACTTACAAACCTCACATAGCAAAAGACAGTGGATTAAAATTACCAGCCGTATTTTTACAGGCAAACTCCTTGAACTCTGACATTTTTAAGAGCAGAAATCTACTTTCTTAACACATACTTTCACAACCATTCAGAAGAGATTTTGGTGTTTTGGTCTCTGAGGTCATTAACTCTTTAAAAAAAAAAAACAAACCAAAACTCAGAATTTCACAGATTTGTAGAATGGTTTAGGTTGGAAAGGACCTTAAAGATCATCTGGTTCCAACACCTCTGTCATGGGCAGGGATACATTCCAGAGTAACGTGCCCCTGCCTCAAGGAACCTGATCTGGTTCCTTGAGTAACCAGATCAGGTTACTCAAGACAACCAGAACACAGCTCCTTTACCCAAATAAGCAGGCTCACTAGAACTAATGAAATTTTTTGTTCTGCTGTCAGTGGAGTAGAATACATATGTTCTGGGCTATGCTGAAGAGTGCTATTCCCATTTTATAAATAGGAAATTAAGAACTGACACCTGCTTAACTTAAAAGAATCACAAAACAAAAAGCTCTTTGCAAGGCATTTCAGTGTTCATAAAGTATACCAAGAGGAGATTACTGAAGTGCCTACAATATATTCCATGTGACTGGCAAAACTTCTACCTCACATATAACCCAGACTGTGCATACTGTGACAGAACAAGATGGATAAGGAAGATTTGTTGGTTTACCTCACTCAGACGTGGCTCATTCTCATCAGCTGAAACGTGGAAGAGCTCTAAATAATTCAAAGCATATTTCTCAATTGGAGTCAGCTGAGAGAAGGTAGCATGGAAAAAAAAAAAGTTAGTATTGAGAAGAAAAGCTCACTGAAGTAGAGTGTAACAAAGACTTCTTTAAAACTAAATCAGCCTCTCCAATGGCTTAACAGCTCAAGTGAATAGGAGATCTCCCATCCATTTAATGGGAGTGTCAAGCCCATTGTCAAAGTTGCTTCAAGGCTAAATGGCAAAGAAATGGAAATATTTGAAATAAACATTACTTTTGAACCACACAGCCAGGGACAGTCACAGTACCTGATCCACAACAGCAACTAACTCCTGCAGCTGTGAGGGCTCTTCTTTGTATTTTGACTCGCAGAGCTCTGTGATCAAAGGTTCAATACTTGACTCAGATCCTATTTCTTGTACACAATCATTGGACTCCTCATCCTCTTGCTCAATACTGTTGAGGGCCTTTCAGAGAGACAGACATATTTGTAACATAATGAAGACTTCAAGAATATGGAAAGAAACCTCCTAAGAAGTTCACTGAAATCCAGGACAAATGTTTGTAATGAGTCTCTGCTCAGGCAGCAGAAAAAGTCCCCAGAATGCCTACAACTCCACTGTGGTCTTCTGGAAGTATCTTTACAAGGAAAATGGCAGAAAAACATAAACATAGAAAATAGAAATGCCAGAAAAAGAGACTGACAGAATTTATCCCAATAAAAAATAATAAGGCAGCTGTTTAATACTGATGTTACACAGCTGTACTTTATTTAATTTACCTCTATGAACGGTCTTGCAACTTTAGGTGAAATATTTTCTGCTGGAGATGGCTCTTGAGAAAGTACTACAAATTCTTCTGCTTTCACTCTAAATCCAGAATCCTCCATAGGAGAATGAACCTCAAACAATTCCTGAATTGTTTGCTTGTTAAGCAGAAGAAAAAAAGGAAAAAAAAAAAAAAAAAGAGAAATAAATTGAGTATGAAAGAGCATGAAAAATGCATTTTAAATTCTTTCTCTTCCTTTTTTTTTTTTCCGCACCCCCGCACCCCCTCCTCTCTCTATCTCTCTCTCCTTTTTAATGGGCCCAAAGTCCCTGCTGCTGCAGAAACAAACATCTGAATGCAAATGTTGGGAAAGGAAATGGGAAAAGGATCTCAACCCACCAAAAAAAAAAGATAAATAGGAAGAGAAGGCTTCAAGGAGACCTTATAGTAGCCTTCCAGTATCTGAAGGAGGCCTATAAAAGGGCTAGGGAGGGACTATTCACAAGGTCTTGTAATGACAGGACGAGGGGGAATGGGTTTAAACTGGCAGAGGGAAGATTGAAACGGGATGTTAGGAGGAAGTTCTTCACAGTGAGAGTGGTGAGACACTGGCACAGGTTGCCCAGGGAGGTTGTGGTTGCTCCCTCCCTGGAGGTGTTCAAGGTCAGGCTGGATGAGGCCTTGAGCTACCTGTTCTAGTGGGAGGTGTCCCTGCCTATGGCACAGGGGAGTTGGAACTGGATGATCTTTGAGGTCTCTTCCGACCTGAACCATTCTATGATTCTTGCTAAACACTCCAACACAGATATTTTAATGTATGTTGAATATTAACTCACCTGTGTTAAAAAGGCCATTGAATAGTCATTTCCCTGAGCAGCTACTTCTCTGATCAAGTCCTTTGTGCCATTTTTCAAAAGCTTCTCTTCTACAGAATTACCACTGACAAGCCTAAACAAAAGGAAGAGAATTCTGATAAATACCTTCCAAAACAGCTTTCAGAAACAAGAAGATAAAGTAACATTGAACTCTTAAAATGCAGTGTTTTGTGTTTTGGTTTTAGCTCTTTCACAGGCCCAGCAGAAAACCCACACTGCCACCTCTACTTCAAAGCTTCCTTTGGACAATTACTGTTTGTTGGGTTTTTTTTGTAAAGAATAATTTAAAAACCCACATCATTTAAAACACTCCATGGAAACTAGCAGGTGAAAACCATGAAGGTACAATTAATTCATTACACTTTAACAAGATCACATTTTCATATGATAACCTGGCATCTGTTTTCCTGAAGTGAGATGAAGTTTTCAGCACTGTTTCCACTTTATGTCAGATCACACAGAGCAGCACTACCTGAATTAACATTAAAGCATCTTCAAGAGCAGACACTGGTCTGTAGCCATCACCTGTATATATGAATATCTTTACATCTCCCAATTCTGTCACACCATTCCTGAGCTTTTGCATCCATCACTGGGTTGAGATCATTGTCATAGAACACGACAGTGTCTGCCTCAACAAGATTGACTCCAGTGGAACGACTGTGAGAGGAAAGGATGGCACAGAAAATGCGCTTGTCTTTGTTGAAAATTTTCATCAGCTCCTGCAGAAAAGCAGTGACAGTAAAGAGCAAATAAATCATACACCAAAATAAAATTCCAAAACCACTATAGCCTTTCAGTCCTATGAGGACAGACTGAAAGAGTTGGGGCTGTTCAGTTTGGAGAAGAAGAGGCTCCCAGGTGACCTTATTGTGGCCTTCCAGGATCTCAAGGGGGCCTACAGAAAAGCTGGGGAGGGACTTTTTAGGCTGTCAGGTAGTGACAGGACTAGGGGGAATGGAGCAAAGCTGGAGGTGGGCAGATTGAGATTGGATGTGAGGAGGAAGTTCTTTGCCATGAGAGTTGTGAGGCCCTGGAATAGGCTGATCAGAGGGGTGGTTTGGGCCACTTCTCTGGAGGTGTTTAAGGCAAGGCTGGATGAGGCTGTGTCCAGCCTGACCTAGGGTAGGGTGTCCCTGGGCATGGCAGGGGGGTTGGAACTAGATGATCCTTGTAGTCCCTTCCAACCCTGACTCATTCTATGATTCTAAAAAACAGAAAAAATCAAGTCAAGTACATCAAAATGAGTAAGAAACAAGGGGAATGTCTCTCTCCTGCCATAGCATATAAAAGCCTGAGCAATGCATACTGCTGCACCAGTGGAGAGCTGTTAGGGCAGACCTACCTGCCGTTGTTCATGGTTGGCGTATTCATCGATCCTCACAAAGGTGAGGAAATGGAAGTTCAGGAACAATTCCAGTATGTCCAGCATCAGAATCATCTGTGACAGGATCAGCACACGGCGCCCTTCTGATTTCAACTTTTGAAGCAAGACAGCAAGAGCTTCTAATTTTCCTGTATTTCACACAAAGAAACCAATAATGGGCTTATGCAGAAATTCCACTGCTGCAGAACAGGAAATTACTGAAATTCTATCATCAAATGACCTCCTTTACCTGAGTCATACTGCACCAGCCGGAGGTCAGGGAATTGTAGCAAGTGAGGAGTTGTAATCTGATGCAACTGATGCAAGTGTGGAGCTGCCTTCTGCTTAAGGTTGTGCTTAAGGAGTTTCAATCTGTGACTATATAACGGGGGAGGATTTGCTACATATAAACATGGGGGAGCAGCGACTGCAGCTGGCAATACAAAGAGAGCCCTGTGAAAAGCACCAAAACATGGGAATACCAGTTTAGAAAGTTCCACACACAATTATCACTTGCAGCAGTAATTTTCTGCCAACCATGTAATTTTATAGTATTATCTGTTTTGTTCAAGTGATTCACTAAGTGCTGCACACCTTCAATACAATAATATTCTCTATCTCCCTTTTTTATTTTGTTTTGTCTGCTTCAATACAGCTTCTCCAAAGGTGTTTGCACAGTGACCACTCATGCTCAAACACAATCATACCACACATAACAAAAGCAATTTTTAAAAGTGGGAGGCTCTTCTAATTGCATTTCATGTTTCTGGAAAACTGCAGCTATTGCTCTACACACTGAAGTCCAGCTTCAGCTAAACTAGATTCTGCCTAAATCTCTGTGTCTTAACCATTGTTAAGACTTACTCAGATGTAAATCCAAAGGGTAAGAAATACAAGATGAAATGTGGTCAGCTGAATTTGGGCCTAAAATGAGAAATGGGGCACTGAAAACTCTTAATACAAAGATGCTAAAAGAAACCGAAGCAAGGCTTACTTTCGTGTTCATACTGCACCTAATTTACTGCTAAATAAATTAGTCTAAAGCTCCTGACTGGAACCAAGGTCTTAGAGCTTTTTAGAAAAGGTGTGTTAAAGAAACAGCTACATGTGGTAAAAACGTCCAAGGCAGAGTCACACATTACCTGTTAACGACATCATTCAGAGATTCCTGCTGCCGAACCAGAGTCAGGATCATTTCTTGCAATGGGTTAATTGGGCCTCCAGAGGCACTTGAAGAAAGGCAACAGTTCACAAAGCCAGTCCACCTCCAACTGTTGTCTTGGCTGGAAGACAGCTGGGAGGACTTTCTTTCACCAGTCAAAGAACAAACACTGAGCAAGTCTTTGCCATACATGGGGGCCCGTGAACAGCGGCGTTCATTGCCTGAGAAGATCCTGTCCAGGCGCTCCTTCAGTAGCCGGTTCTTCTCCTCATAGGTTTCCTTTGCCAACAGAAGTGGAAAAGAACATTTCCTGCTCATCACAACCGCTCAGGAATTCTTCTGAAATCAAACTATCAGGATCAGAGTACTGTGTGCTTTATATCAACCGCATCCAAGCTAACAACTGCTCAGATCAACCACAAAAGGTGAAAATTTGGGGTAACATTTGAAGACTACAGCTAAATTCAGTTCAGTTGTCAATTTGATTGTAGTTTAGTATCTTCTTGCTTTAAGTTCGCAGTTTTCATAGGGCTATGAAAACTTTCATAGTTTTGAAAATGAAACAAAATTAATCATGTATAACTGGGACATTACAATTAGCAAATTACTATTGCTAAGGTGCAGGTTCTCGCACATTTTAAGATGTACTTCATACCTCCCTATGCTTTAAAGGTTGCTTGAGTGCCTTTTCTAAAGAGTTGTTAAGATTAGAAATCTATAAAAATTCACTGAATTGCCTGTGTGCTCAAAACACACAGAAAATCTGATGATTCCTTTATTTAGGCCTTAATATATAATTATGGTCATAGAATGGATTCGGTTGAATGGCAGCTTAGAGATCATCTAGTCCAACCTCTCCACAAGACTTATCCAACCTGGCCTTGAACACCCCAAGGGAGGAGGCATCTACAACCTCCCTGGGCAACCTATCCCAGTGTCACCACCACTTCTTCCTAAGATCCAGTCTAAACTTACCCTCCTTCATCTTAAAACCATTCCCTCTTGTCCTACTACAGCTGTGAGAAGCTGTCTGCTATCAGAGCAGCACAAAGCTGTTAGCTGCTTTTATACACCGCAATTTATTTTAAGCATCTGATCTGTCAAGCCAAAACACTGAGAAAAGTTGGGCTTTTTAGCTACTCTGCAATCATCAAAGTTCCTAATTAGTTCCAGCTTTGTAAATTACAGCACTTTAGTATCAGTCCTGAAAAGCTGTGTTTCCACAAGAAAACAGAAATTAAGTACCTGTGACTGTCCATGTGCAGGTGCTGGTTTTAAAGCTGCTCCCATGTCACCAGCTGACAAATTACCAACTGCAGTTCTACCTGGAATACAAACTGAGGATAAACCTCGTGTTTATTTTTCTGGAGATTGGTTTCATTTCTTTTTTGTCAATAAGTAGTCTTTTCATAGCTGTAACAGATCATAACTGCAGACAAATGTTTATCCTAAGCATCCTTTGGGTATTGGGAATTCGAACTTTGTTACACATCAGATATCTGACAACTATTTACAGTGTTTTTCCCAAAGATCCAAGATAGATCAATGGAATTTTACTTTGCTTTGCACAAGGACCTGCTGCATTCACAGTTCATGCAAAATGTCATGTATAGTGCAACAGGTGTTAACACTTAGAATCACAGAACTGCCAGGGCCAGAAGGGACCCCAAGGATCATCTAGTTCCAATCCCCCTGCCATGGGCAACGACACCTCACATTAGATCAGGTTGCTCAGAGTCACATCCAGCCTGGCCTTAAAAAGAACTTCCAGGGATGGGGCTTCTACCACATCCCTGGGCAACCTGTTCCAACCATGGTGAAGAACTTCCTAACAGCCAATCTAAATTTACCCACTTCTAGTTTTGCTCCATTCTGCCCAGACCTATCACTACTTGACATCCTAAGAAGTCCCTCACCAGATCTCCTGCATGCTCCTTAAGATACTGGAAGGCCACAATGAAGTCTCCTCAGCTGTACTCTAGATCAGAAAAAGACGGTTCTAATTTATCCTAAACAAATCTGGGATCTTTCAGAGAAAGGATGAATTCAGTACATCTAGAAACTGATGAAACTCTATGATGGAATCTCACAGCAGTGAACTCAACTAGCAGATGTCTTTCCAGACCACTAACTGAACTGTAAGAACATCACACACAAGTAAACTAATCGAAACTACAGTAATACCCTTCATGTACAGCAAGGCTACAGTCACTGTGGAGCAGTTATTTTTCCTGATAGGGTAAGCAGGTTTCTGTCTCAGCCAGAATGCACTGCTCATCAGCACTGATTACTTGTAGCAGAAAGGCAGCATGACCCTCCACTAGTCACTGTGAAACTGTACTTAGTGGCAAGTCAATATACCCATGAAGCACTGCAGTCAAGTTAACAAGCAGGTGCCAGCCTTTGCGTTCAGAAGAGACTCCAAGGAGCATGCAGAGGTTTAAGCTTTGCCTTTCCACATTTTTATTACAAATGACCTAAGACATAGAAGTGTAAATCCAATTCTGCTACACGTGAGCTTCACAATTAAGAGTTTCCAATCACCTAAAGCAATGGAATTGATTTGACAATTTATCCAAGAAGTCAAAACATGCATTTTCACTGTGCTTTTGGTGAACACCCAAAAATGAAAAAAAAAAAAAAAAAAAGCTGTTATTTTATCAGTTGGGAAAAGTACTTTAGTTACTATTGCTCTTAAGAGAGCTACTACTCAAGAGAATAGTAAAATGTGTGAGCTTTTGTAGCAATGTTACATCAATTTTTATTCTGAACCATGGTCATATTAGGAGTACTTGTGATGCAATCAGAGCTGGAGGATGAAAGATTTGAGCCACACATCTCCCAAACCCTAACAGAAATCCTGTACTTCCCAACAGCTGGGAGGCTGCTGAAGCTTACTCTCTCCTTTTTATGATGAGGTATTTACTCTTCACAAAGTCAAAATAAGAACTTCAAGGGCACATTAATACATGAAAAAGAAGCAGCAAAGAGTCTGTTTTGAGTGCACAGTTTATATCCAGAGAACGTTGCAGCAGATGGCCATGTTCAGGGAGGGAACTCCTAGCGTTGCATTTATCATCATTTAACAACCTGCTGTTTTGTGGTTAAAAGCATCCTAGGCAGCAATTTCTCTACACTTTTTTGATCAGCATCTTGATTGTATTTTTAAGCAAGGAACTGATCACATTTGCAGCAAGGCACCAAACGCCTATGCTGCATTTGCAGAGGGGAAAACGGAAACAAAAGCTTGGTTACAGAGGAGCAAAGAAAATTAGATAAAAGCACAAGTCACGTGGAAAAATGGAGATAATTGCTGTACATTCTATGTCACTATAAAAATAATCCCTCTGATCTTTCTTTGGGAAAAAAACAAAAAGCCACCAAAGGTTTTAAAATCCACTTCTTTCCACAAAGATCTGGTGAAAAATAAAATCTACATATTTAATACAGCTTCAGGCTCTCCCAAATCCGTACTAAAAACTTAACTGAAACTCCAGTACACACCAAGCATACAGGATCTGCTTCATTGTTAACCTGCTTCTGAACTCGACCTACAGAATTACAATCTAGAAAAACCTGAAGTTCTGTATCAATGTGATTTTAATCATTGAATGTTTAGAGACATTTCTTCAGGCTAGAAAACCTACCTTGCTGTGTCACTGCTGTGGAAGTTGGGACACCTGCTTGGTGCTGATTTCCTAAAGCATTTAGAGCATTCTGAACAGTTCCAGCCTGGGAAACTGTCTGCATGACAACTGGGCCCTGAGGTCTCAAATACTGCTGACCAGGTGCTGAAACAATCTGAAGAACACTTCCTGAAATGAAGAATTTTTTTAAAAAATTAGGCTGGATAGAGTGGAAAAGAACAAGCAGTTGTCTAGTACTGTTACAAACTGATCTACACTGTTTCAAACTGTATTAAATTTTCACATACATGTAAAATCTGTTTAAAAGTTCCAGAAATATCCAATAGGAAGGCAGCACTCAAGTCTTCATTGTTAAAGAGGAGTTTCACACCACAGAGATATCATTCTAAATCTAGGTATTTTATACAGAATTTGGACAAAATCCCATCCACAAAAACCATTTTCACTTAGTATTCCCCCTACTTATTTTGTTTGCCACATAGAACTATAATTTCCAGGTTCTCCTGAATTTGGCAACACACATACCACCAAAGGGAGATTTGAGGGCAAAAGATATTGAAGGTGGAACACTCAGGTCAGGATAAGAGTTGGGTCAAAATTTAGAAGCACATCAGCCTTGAAGTATTCTCCACACCACTTCAGAACAGACCAAGAATGTCATCAGTTTCATCTGTTTCTGCTCAGGAAGGAGTTTATCTGCCTCACCTATTTATAGCTGTACTGCATACAGATGAAAACAGATTCAATAATACAATACATGAAAAATAACCATGTCTTTCATTTGGTAGGAATTTGTTTTTCAAAACAGAGCTACCTTGTTATCCCTTTCTCACACAGAAAACAGGTAGAGCAGAACGGTACAAGCAGCAGAGATCACAGAATCACAGAATGGTTTAGGTTGGAAGGGACCTCAAAGCTCAGCCAGTTCCAACCCCCCACCATAGGCAGGGACACCTCTTACTAGAACAGGTCACTCAAGGCCTCATCCAGCTGGGTCCTGAACACCTTCAGGGAGCCAGCCTCCCTAGGCAACCTGTGCCAGTGTCTCACCAGCCTCACTAGAAAGAACTTCCTCCTAATATCCAGTTTAATTCTCCCCTCTGCCAGTTTAAACCCATTACCCCTCATCCTATCATTACAAGACCTTGTAAACAGTCCCTCCCCAGCCTTCCTGTAGGCCCCTTTCAGATACTGGAAGGCTACTATAACGTCTCCTTGAAGCCTTCTCTTCTTCAGACTGAAGAGCCCCAACTCTCATAGCCTCATAGGAGAGGCAGAAAAATCTCCTTGCCATACAGCAGTGAGGGACATGCTGCCCATATCAAAACCCAAGCATTCTGCATAATAGAAAATCTCCTGGTTTGAATTAAGTACCTTGTAACTGCAAAGGTTGCCCTGCAGTGAGCTGGCGAAGCTGACTGTGTGACAAAGTGAACTTGTTCCCTTGGAACTGCAGTGTTACAGGGGTCTCTGGCTGAGCAATTCTGCCTTGTGCTCCTGCTATAGAAGCCAGCTGGGCTATTTTTACTACCTCACCACCTGTTAAGGAGGAAAACAGGCATTAGAAAAACCCAGCAAACCTACATGGGAGGCAGGTTGTTCAACATTCATAATTCTAAGTTTTGGTTAGTACACTGGTGCTGAAGCGCCTTCCATGCATAATTACACTTAGTGCATCAAAAGTGTCATATAGAAGTTAAGCAGGTATTGCTTTCTAGGTTTGTTGGGACAAACTGGAAAAAAGCTGATTGTTTAAAGGGTAAGAACATCAACATCTTAGAAGTTATCACTTTCGTTAGCAAAAAAAAAAAAAATTAAGAGCTACCTGAAAACTCATGTGACACTTTGCAACAGAACGAGTATAGACATTAAAGTGATTTCCACTGCCTTTTCAAGAGCACAAAGGAAGGTTTAAGGGAAAGACAAAAAAAATATCCAGGTGTGCGACATTGTAAATACACATTTGAAATGGCCCAAAATTTGCTGATGGAGCAGGATTTATATTAAGCAATCTGCACTTAGACAAATCAAAAAGCTTTCTGAGTGGCGAGGACCAAGCTTTTTGTGCTTTAAAATGCAGAAGGGTTTCGAGGCACTTGAGCGTTTCGGTTTGACCATACTGAGAAAACATCGGCGTGAAAATTTCAGCTTTTGTAAAGGCAGTGAGTTACCCCAGAGATAAAATTAATACATCAGTGCTCAGTACTCTATACACATGCTAATAGGCAGTGCACATACAACCTTAAAAAGCAAAGCCTCATCGCTTTTCTCTGCCTAACGCTTGCGACGCTCCCCCTCTGCGAGAGAGGCCTTTAGCAGATGGATTAGTGTTTAATATGAAAGGAATAATTAGGAGAGAGCTAAAACGTTTGGTCTGAAGGAAGTCTCGCCAGCAGAAGAAAACATGCAGAAAATAGGAGATTAAGTTGACACCGCTAATGTATGTCCACAGCAATTCTATTGTTTCTTATCCAATTTTCGATTTTCCTTGGTCATAAGCAAGGCACTGAGCAAGGCTAATCAGAAGAGTGAAAAAAAAACAACGATTCTGTACACATTTTAGGGTGCCTAGTAACTTAACCTCGTTGTAGTACAAAGGTGGGAGAAACCTTGAAAGGGGAGGCCACTTACTAGGCAACCGTGCCTGGGCCTGAGAGGTCAGAACCAGCCTCTGAGGCAGCACACTCTGTTGGATGGTGTGCGAGGGGGGCTGTGGCTGGGCCTGGCCTAGCTGGGAGGCCTGTGCAGAGGTCTGGCCCCGCGGTTTCACAGGGTTGGCTGTGCTAGTTGCTGTGGTGAAGGTCGCTGCGGGCTGGTGTCTTGGAGCACTGGTGGAAGCCTGAGTTGTCTGAAACTGTGCTGCTGCGGCTGCAATCAATAAGGGTTGTTTGGGCAAGCTGTTAGAGGTTTTAACTCCGCTCTTTTAAACAACCTGCATTAAAAAGAAACCTTCCAACAGGATATTAAAACGGCTACAGGAACGGTTTGTCCTTACAAGAGTGGGATTTCTACCCACACCTTTTACTCCATCCTATCTTTACAACATTACATATTTGGAAAGCATTGTTTAAAGGTTAAATAAATACACAAAAGCACTGTAAATTCCCATCTTTCACAGAACATTATACCTGATCAGGCTTTAAACACCAACTGTGCCATATTTACTCCATATGCTAACAATTAGGTTACAAGAAGCTAAGCTCTGCATTATACTGGCAGATCATAACTGTAGAAACTAGTGGGGAAATTCACTGGCAATTAGCTTGTTGGTATTTTTAAGCCATTAGTATTCTAGACCATTAAGCTAGAGGGAAAAGGAGTTCTATTAACAGCCTAACTTGTATCCATCTAGGCAGAGGCTCAGGCAGCCAATCTAGCAGCAGCTCCCTTACCTTGGTTTGAAGACACCGTAGCTATGGGTGATCTTCCTCGGACCTGTCCCTGTTGAGTTACCGTGGCTGTGGTCACCGTGCGCTGCACTTGAGTGCTTGGGAAAACCACAGTCCTGCCCTCGGGTTTCTGACCGTACTGAACGGGTTGGAACAACCTGGAAAGGATACAAAGTCCAAGCCTATAGCAAGGCCACAGTTTGGCTTTCAAATTAAACTCTATCAGCCAAAGAAAGCATAAACTGATCACGGGAGATGTTAAGTCTCTCTCTCTTGCAGATGGCTGAAGCTGGCAACACTTCAGCAGACTTCATGTGTGGACATTTTGTAGTCATTTTGCCAAGTCCAAGAAAGAAGGAAACCTTCCCCTCTACTGCAGCATGCACCAAAATCACAGCAAACAGCTTTTAAAGAGTCTGGCCTGATATCTAGAAAAAGAATTGAGCTTTCCATATAATTTCCAGAGGGACATCAACAAGTTGGCAAGTCAAGAGGCAGCTTCTTTGTATCGGAAAAAAACAGTTCCAGATAATGCTGAAATCACTGCTTCACTAGCAAAGGAATACTACTCACTGCTATAAAACTTCCTGTGTCACTTTATAACACTACAGCTAACACTGTAGGCCCAGCTCAGTCTTGAATTATCTCCATGCTAATTTTGCAAATCACTAGCCAGAAACAAGGGCCTCGAGAATAAAATTCACCTGCTGGTGAAGTAATAACTATAGGCAATCTATAAACATGAGGCATAGGTGGAACTGTATGCCTCAAAACAAATATTAAAATAGAATCTCTACTTTCAAGGGTAAACAAGAAAGCAACAATAATAAAACGCAAGCTTGAGCCCTGAGGTTTCATGTGAATCTGAGAGGCAGAAAGAACTCCATAAACATAACAGAACTTCATTTTCCTCCTGTAATTCCAGCTTAAAGAGGGGCAGTTGTGCATACCTGCTTGGTTTGAGCTTCACTGGGTTGGGCCTAGCTGGTGGTGGAGGGGAGCTGTAGATTTCTTCAATCAACTTTCTAGTCACCTTTTGCTTTGGCAATATTTGTGCTTCATAATGAGTCATTTTGTTTTCCATTCCAATGAGATCAAAAAGAGACAAGTCTGATTCCTAGGGATATTGAAAATAAGGTCAATTGCATGTGACAACCCAAACAAGTTTAATCATCTTTATGTTCTATGCTGAATTCACTTTCTGTATTTTACTTTTAACTTGGAAGAAGTGCTCCAAGTTTCAGAGCAAGATACTAATTATTAGCCAAAAATGTCTAGAAAACCTGGAAATTTATCTTAAACTGACAGTCCCATTTTAAGCATCAGAAGGAAAAAATGAACTGAACTAATTAGCCACTCATGGAAATCAAAGTAAGGTGCATTTAACTCTTCACATATGGTCATTTCCAAGGAATTAGGCAGCAATTTCAGGAGGTGTCTATTGGAGAATTCCTGCAAACATGAGTAAGCTGAAAATAAAGCAAATTTTTATTCGACCCAGTAGTTCATTGATTCGAACACTGATCACAAATCATTTGAATTGTTCAAACTACCACTACAAAATAGAGATGCAGCAAGTACTCACTTAGTAGGAATAATTATGGAATGGTGGATGTCTTTTATTCATAAACTACAGGTATAGTTATGATGTATAAAAAGCCCCAGTATTAAGTACGACATTCTATCAGGGCACTGAGAGGGAAAACGTTAGTTTACTTTTTCACTCACCTTCCAGATATCCCTTTCTAGGGCACGCAGTACCAGAGATGCAGTTCTGTATTCCAGTGTCTCTGATACATAGGAGGTACTTGAAAGTCTGGGGTTTATCAGATCAGGATGATTACAAATCCGTTGCAGCTGCATCAGGACATGCAGGACACTAATAAAGTGTCCACTTTTGAGGGCTTCTTGGGTTCTATCAAATAATTTATACAGAAATACATTGATTTAAGTATGGCTTTTATGGAGATGTCCCTGAATCAGCAAGCTGAGAATGTGCAATGCAGTATGCTACATGGAGATCCTAAAATAAGCTTCAGTTTTGCCTAGGTCATTCTAGAGCATTTTAAGTAGCACTGTACCAAGGTAAATTTGGAAAACGTGGAACTTAAGGACTAGTGCTGGCTTACAGTCAAACACGACCTAACCAGCTCCCCATCCTCTACCTGCTTTGTTTCCTATTTCTTCGCTGCACCTATCAATAACTGCTTGTTGCCACAGCACAGGCCAATGGGTGAGTATGAGGAGAAAATCTCTGGGCTTTAGCAAATACAGAATCACTCATTACAGAGAAATGTTGAAAGAAAGTAACAGCAAACCTGACCATCAGAACTTGATTTTTAGGTTGCAGAGGTAAACGTGTGTTTTTCATTAGGCCCCCCCAGCATCACTTGCCTGTAATTTTAGCTTTTAAAGGTTTGAGGCTAATTGGAATATTTTAATGGGAGAAATTAGATCACTGGCTGTGACAAGAAAATGCAGTGGTGTCTGTATTACCCATTCATTCCACTGAGTCATATCAAGGCAAGGACATAAACAAAAACAAAGTCAGTCTCTGCCTGGCTGTTGCTGTATTAACTCTTCTGCCTGAACCTGCACATTCCCAACATTCTGCTTCTAAAACCCCTTGCTGACCTTTCCAGCTCACCCTGCACATAAGAGAAATTCTGAGGCAAGGGAGAGAGTGGAAAGAAGGTAAAAGACTCCTGGGCAGTCTGGCTGCTGGGAGGGGTTTTGCATCTCTGTATTACTTTTTACTTGCATATTACTGTATATAGTTGTAAATATATCTGTATATATTTTGATTGTAAATTGTGCCAGCTGTAAATACAAAGCTTCATTTCTTAAGTTCCAGCCAGCTAAGTCTAGTCTGGATGAACCCCTGCTGGGGAAGGAGGGGGAAATTCCTCAAACCACTACAAATCACGTTCCACTCACCGGTCATAATGGCAAAACAGAAAACCTCTGTACAACACTTCCAACCGTGACAACCACCTTGCTTAAGCACCAAAAGTGACAGCACTTTTGGTTTAGAGTTTTGAGTCCTTACCCTGGTTGTAATATGACATCTTCATACATAGCTTTCTGTCGAGTGGAAAGGCGACACTTGAGCACGTGTTCGTATTTCTTTGTTAGCTGCTTTTCCACATCCCTCTTTGATCTTCGCAAAATAAATGGCTGAATCATCTGAAACATTTTGTAATTCGGGAGGGAAAAAAAAAAAAATCTCACTTCAAAGACAGTTTTACAACAGGAATCTAAACCTATTGAAACCTAAGGCATTTGAAATGATAAACTTCGTGTGCCATATGCAATTATATTGCTATGCATACAAATGTCCAGAGGCATTACGTTGCTCTTTAACTTCTGCTTATTATGCTTCAAAGTCTGAGCTTTGTATGTCTTTTTTTTAATAGATCTCCATACTATTCTGGTAGCAGAAACTCCTACTTTCAGCGGGATTTTCTGTCTTAACTGAACAAAGTGTTAAAAAAGGCCAGAAATCTCGAGCTGAACTACATCTCTTCATTTCTTTCCCCTCTGCCAACAGTTTAGCTCCTCTAGGAGAACATACAAGAAACAATGACAACGTACTCTGTGTAGCCTGATGACCAGTTTATGGCAATAATCCTGGTTCTCCTCATTAGCTGCTTTGACTGGAAAATCTAGGTAAGGCCTGGAAATGCCCGGAATCAGAAAATGTACCATGGTCCATAACTCCATCAATGTATTATGCAAAGGAGTGTCTATCAGAAGCAAACGATGCTGGCTGTGAATAACAAAAAAAAGATTTTTTTTAACTGATAAAGGATTTAGCCACCACTGCTCTGAAAAAGACACAAATGTTCAAATGTTGTTTTGCTGCAGCTTTAGGGTTTGTTAGATATACAGAAGCGCTAAGCAGTGCAAATAAAATTAAATGTATTACTTTTTACTTGCATATTACTTTGTATTTACAGCTGGCACAATTCACAAGCAAAATATATACAATATATACAGACATATTTACAACTATATACAGTAACATGCAAGCAAAAAGTAATGCATTACATTAAATGTAGGATTCATTATCTTTTAAACCCTAAATATACCACCAAACAAGCTTCCTCCTTGCAGAGGATCAGAATATGTATGGGGATCTGTTTGAGATCACAAAGAATATTTACGCTCTTATGACAGTGGCAACAGAAAGATCTTGAGCATGTCACTGAATGCTAATTGTTTTCACCTAAAGGCACTCCTGAAGGTACATGTTGGCCAGGAATTTGGGCAGACCAACCCAAAAGGTTTCCTATCAGTTTTCTGTGAAGAAGGTAGCAGTGTGACATGTAAAGAGAAAAACCCAGTGCCAGCAGGTAAACAATTCTCTGCTTCATACCTGCGGAGACTGAAAAGTGCCTCCCAGTGTTTTTCAGTCATGTTCTTTATTTGTTGCATCTCATCTACTATTAAGTACTTCCATCGCATTTTCATAAATGCTGTGTGGCCTTTGAACAGCTGTTTGTAGGAAGTGATACACACATTGAAGCTGTTGGGTTCTGTCCATTCCTACGCAAAAGGAAAGAGAAAATGGTAAGTTAAGGCAGAACTCTCAAGTATCTTAGACCCAGCTCACTCCTTCAGTAAGCACACAAAAGAAGCCATGACCCAAAGCATTCTAAAGGCACTCTTGGTCTTTGAATTTAGTCACTTCAGGTAGCAGCTTAATTGCTCAATGCCAAGGAGTTCCAAAAATGTTTTGGAAAAATTGGAGAACAGTTGGGTGTGAAACTCTTTGTAAACTGGTGTCTAGTGTAAAAGCTTCTCATCTCCCATCAGGATGTAAGGAATACATAGAAAAATACAGGTTGTTAAAGGTCTTGAGATCTAAAACGGTACAGTGTAAGAGCTGTGGAATACAGTACCTGTCTTTTTGCCCTAAGCTCCCTTTGGCTGCCAAAGTAGAGAAGGATTTTCAACCCTGGGCACCAGCGTTTCAACTCCAGCTCCCATTTCAGTATGTTACAGCTCCGCACAACAACAAGGTGAGGGCCCCAGTTACCTGCAGAAAGGAAAACAGAGCAGTCAGCACTAGAAAAAGATCCCTGTAGCTTATATTCTGAATTTTTCAAGTGCAGTGCACTGAATTAATCATTAAAAGTGAGACCAAATAACAGAAGTATCTATATTTTCCTCAACCACATAACCTGCTGTCTCCAGAACAAGCTTTTCCTTACCTATATTCATCAACTATTCACAGTACAACACCAGTATCAGTAACAGCTGAGATGATAAACCTATTCTCAATGCAGCACTAGCATTAGTAATAGCTGAGATGATATACAAGACACACTTGTCCAACTGTTCGTATTTACTCCTTGAATTTCATTATCTGTGACCATCTGGTCATTAAACCATTCGTAAATCTTTTTCATATTAACAAACCAGGCTTTGGAATAATTTTGTCAGGGAGAAGGTAACTGTAGATTGATCAAACAGTGCACTTAGTAAGAAGGCACCTCCGTGTCACACAATCTACGGAAGTGTTTCTGACACAGTTTTACTCTATGCATTAAACTAATGTCTGAGATGGTTCAAACAGAAAAAAAATCTTATCTGCAGACAACAATTCACAGAGGTACTGCTGGCCCCCAGTACCTGTCTTGTACTGTTAGGCAAATGAACTTACCTTCATTACAAGCCAAGTGGGCAAAAAAGGCAATAATTTGTACTGTTTTGCCAAGCCCAGCCTCATCTGCCAGAATGCCATTGAGATTCTTCCTGTACAGCTTTGCCAGCCAGTCCAGCCCAATTTTTTGATACTCTCTGAGAGGCCCATACAGCAGCGCTGGAGTGCTGTATTTTATCTGCAAAGGGAATGATTTTTATTTTGCCGAGTTAAATTCACAGACTGTGTCCTAAAGCACAATCACTCTACGGTTCAACAACCAGAAAACATTTATTAAACCTGTGAAATCGTGACAAAAGCATTTCTCCATGTAAAGGTCAGCAGACTCAGTAGCAAAACTAAGGAGCCTTACCGCTGTCGTTATCCTAGAGCTGCCTTTAGGTAACAGCATTTCTGCTGCAGCAGCGACTTCAGCAATGTCTCGCATGTGCTTCTTTGGAGGACTGGATCTGTCTATACACTTGTACTGATCAATGCTGAGAAGAGAGTCTATGAGGACAACTTCTTTCTGAGGACTCTCCCTTTCAGAGATATGGTCTTCCATTTCTATGAGAGACATTGCCATTTAAAATAAACTTAAGTAGCGGTTGCACAGGGGAACTGAGCTGGCAAGAATTCAGACAGGGCTCTAAAAAGTGGCAGCTAACTTTTAAAAACAATTGTATCATTTTCAAGCTAGTCAAGCTACAATTAAAATAATCTAAGTCAGAATCACATACATGTTCTGGACATTCATACTAGCTAGGCTAATGCAACCATTGGCTTTTCACAACTTTTACAGCGATCAATCACAATCAATCAATCACAAAATGTCAGGGCTGGAAGGGACCTTGAAAGGCTCCACAAGCCCCCTGGGCAGCCTGTACCAGTGTTCTATCACCCTCACACTGAAAATATTCTTTCTCATGTTTACATGAAACTTCCTATGCCTCAGCTTCCACCCATTGGCCCCTGTTGTGTCATTGGGCATCACCAAGCAGAACCCTTTGGCACTTGTGCTTTACATATTTATAAACATGAATGAAAGCACCTCTCAGCTTCCTCTTCTCCAAGCTAAAATAAAAAGCCTCAGCTCCCTCAATCTCTCCTTGTTCCACTCCCTTCATCATTTTTGTGGCTCTGTGCTGGACTCCCTCAAGCAGTTCCCTGAGGTCCTCTCATACTACTTAAAACTCACCCTCAAATACACAATTCTATCATCACATTAATAGAGAGTAGGTGGCAACTGTGTAATAATAACTTGCTATGAAGTGCATTGTTTTCTTTGGCTCACTACTGTTCCTGAGCTCTTACATGTATAGACCTTAAGACAGGCAAACACTACCATCTCTCTCCACAAACTGAGAAATGAAAAACCAGAAGAAATTCTTCACCAAGCATTAGCCAAATATATTTTGTAATCACAGGAATAAATCTTATTGTTCTAATGATTCCAAGTGCTTAGCAAGAAAGCCACTGTACTTCCCATTCATTCTTGCACATGACATTCTTCTTCACTTAAAAAAAAAAAGTGATTCACTCATGATCTGTTTTCCCCTCATATAAAATGTCTTTTAGCAGAGAACTGAAAAGCCAATCAACTTATTTCACCTTGTACATCTTAACAACTTCTTCTAAACGTTATGTAACTTACCTTCCTCACTGCTATCCTCTTCACTGTCAGGCTTTGGCTGGGGCCAGTGAAAATTTTCTGCAAAGGCACCTTCATACATCTTTAGTAAATCTTCCAGAGGCAATTCAGCTGAAGGTCATTAAAGGATTTTAAGTTTAAAAATAGCCAAAGTGGCAACAATCAATACTATTGGTTTTCATCTCCCTACATTTTCCAGAGTTACACAAAACCAGTTCTCTAATCAGAAGTTAGCTGAAGAGGTTAATTATGATCCAGATGACAGCAGTATTTTTTTAATGATGTTGATTACAAAGAACATTTGGCATTACACCAAGCAGTCTGCTCACCAACTTGCTTTCACAAACCTACAACAGAGACTGACAGGAAATCACAGGCTGGGGAGCTAGGGGAATCAAATCCAGCACAGCAGTAGAAGACAATTCAAGTCTTTAAAGTTTCAAAACTGAGATGCACCTCACTAAACAGTATCTCCACAATCCCTTCCCTTGTCTCATCTGTTGAAGCAGGAATATGCATGTTGGCCATGGCCAATCCATCAGGAAACATCCTCATTAGAAACTTGGCTGACTGGCCAAAAATTATAATCCCTCCAACCAGCCACCTGGCTGCAGTCACTAAGCTGCCAAACAGCCCAAACAAATGGATCTGGAAACTGCATATTAACTGCCAGGCTTAATGGGAAGCTTGCCTCACAAAATCAGCAGGGTTTCTGCCATGATAGTGATCCCTATGGGATATGTTGCATCCATCAAGCTCATGTTGTTAACTAAAGAGTTGCTAGCCAAAGCATTGTCCCAAAAAATCCTCTCATCTTCAAGTACTTATACCCCACTTCAAGATAGCACTTCAGAGCCCTTTCAGACCTATCGGATGGGTCACAAAACCCTTCTGAGATACTCAAGACAGTTGATGATGTCTTCATGGTTAGTCTGATACACTTCTGGCTTTAAATATTTATCATACATTGAGAATATTTTTGCTTCAGGCTTTAAAGAAATTACAGTGCTTCAGCAGAAAAATTTTCTCCAGCTACCTTGTGTGGTAACAAGTACATGGACTGCTTCATAAAGCACAGATGTCCCTCACCATCCCATAAAGTAATTACTACAGATTTCCAAACAGAAAAAGCAAACATGAATTACATATGTCTGAACATCTAAAGGCATTCAACTTCTCATCTATAACCCTATGTACAAATACCATAACTGTTCTATGTTTTCACATGTTGTTTCAGAGCCCACCACAGAGAAGAATCAAACAAACCCCCTACCTTCTTTGGCTAGATTAGATAATTCAGCTTGATGGTTTATGTTTCCTTCTTTAGCTTCTTGTTCTTCAATTGTTTCTTCTTCATCTTCAACTGCAATAAAAGCAAATGCTAATCTTGGCATTCAAATTACACAACAGTTCAGGGAGTTTGCAACTGTATGCCCCTGAAGTGTACTAGCATAGAATATTGTAACTTAGCAGGGTTCAAAAAGCAGGAGACGTGTATGGAAAACCAAGAAAATCCAAAAGCATTTATATGTAGAACTTAAAAGGTTAAGTGAAAACGAAAGCAGCATTCTGCCTCAGGACAGAGGCAGAGCAGCCTTGACTGTTAAGTGTTGGTTGGCAGTGGTCACTGCTGACAGCTTATCCTGTAGCTTTAAACTGGGATTTTCTTTGCCAGAAACATGACAAAGATGTGATCACAAGAAAATAACTAAAGTAGATGGGTTACTCAGTCTAAAAATCCTCAAAATTAAGGCTTGAGAATTGAAGGAATGAGGGCAGGAAGAATTAAAATCTACCAACAATGATGGCAGGGTGTTCCCAGGGAAAGTTTTATTTTCAGTTTTTCACTGATGCTCTTTTTAAGGGAAAATTACTGTCTGGTTGACTATCTAGGAAATGGATGAAGGCTGCTGTTACGTTTGCTAAAAGCACCACATCCACACAGTAACAGATTGAAAACCTGCAGTTTTGGGGCTTTCATATCGCATTTAGGTACTGTGCTACACATGCACAATCTTGCAAAGTGACTTACCTTCCTCATCAGTTAAAGAGGTGCTTGCCTTTCTTTTCCTTCCAGATGAAGAACCCTAGCATTAAATAATTAAAACCACAGCAAACAAGTCAGGGAGGGGTTTTGTTTGTCTTTATAAAAAGTGCCTTGCAATCAGAGAAGCATTTGCTAACAGACATTTTACACCCATTAGCCATTTCCCTGGTCAGGCAAAAACAGACTCTCTGTTGCTGTGTTGAAGGCAGAACACAATCAGCCACTTCAACCCTGTGTGGTTCAAATGACTCAGATCCAGCTGTAGTGCACTCTTTCCCTTGAAAGCATTGCTGAAGCACACCACTTTCACCCAGATGGGAATCAAGGACTAAGTTTGCACCAGTCAGTAAAAAAGGGATATGGCGCAGGCCTACAACTGTTTGCCCTCAGCTGCCCTGCATCCTTTTTTGGCTTGGTTCAGTTTGAGCACATTAACACTCCCAGAGAGTGCTAGGCCTCAGTGTGGCTGATAACACATGTTAAAGCTTGTTCCTAGCAGGAAACTCAGATGCAGACTTTCTGCTTGGTGAAAGGGCAGCATTTCAGATGGCTGGCATCAGCTGTGCCATGCCAGATGGCTCAGGGCTTCAGAACAATCCCTCACCCAATTTTTTTTCCAGTTGCACAGATGTAGCCATAGAATCCTAGCATACATTTTGTCTAGGTTGAAAGACATTTCAGATTTATTCAGTTTGATCCATTCTGTAACAGATACCCACATCTCTCAGAAGGTAAATCACCACGGAACAGCTGAAAAAACTCTTTCATGCCCCACCTAGTTTAGCCCTGGTTATAGTAGGTGAGATTCCTGTCCAAAACAAACTCTGATGATTAATTTACACATTTTTTCTGGGGTTGCAGTTTTAGAAAGAGCAATTGAAACTCACTAAGTATGAACTCTTCCACTAAAAGGCATATATCAACTGCAACCCACCTCCCTGTTAAAAGCTGTTGTTTGTAACCAGAAAAAAAAAGTATTTGTGCTAATGGCTGCTGAATTGCCAGCAACTACACAGAAATCTGCTTAGCACTACCAAGTTATTTAAGGAAAGCAACTCCACATTTACCAAAACTTTCTCACACAGGTTTAAATTAATCTCACTCAGATTTAAATTGACAGGGTTTTTTTAAGAAATAGAAAGACTTACCATTTCACTTTCTTTCTCCAATAAAAGGTCTTCTGCAAGTTTTGTATCTTTACCTGGAAAATTATTACACTTGATCTGTGCAATAGTCACTCAGCAATTCTATGTTTCTTATGCGAACTTTTAAATTCATTCAACATAAAACTCCAGAAGCTTTAACAAACTCCAGCATAAAAATGTAAACAATGCACATAATTCATAGTCCAGATCTGCTCACAACCTATTGTGGCCATCTGACAATTCTGTCACCAACAAGATTAAACTCCAGAGTGAAACTGTGCAAAGGCATGCATCACTTTATGCTGGATTCCTTATGAAGTGGCATACAATTACCTCTCCTTGAAACTCTCTTTAAATTCAAAGCTTTTTTCCTTTTCTCTTGAAATTCAATTTGCAGTTTTATTTCAACAACCTGAAACGTAAAACAAGTCTCATAAAGCACTTCCGTTTCCTAAATAAATTACTGAAGATGAAACAAGCAGTATGACCTGCACAAGCATTCCTAAGTCAATCTTTCACCTGTTCAATGTTAGACCAGAAGTATTCTATTTCTCTAGCAATTGATGCAGCGATCCGCCTCAGTTTGTTCTGTTCTTCTCTTTTGGCTCGCTCTTCGTTGAGTTTCTTTTCTTCATGGTGACGAGCCACAGTTCTTACCATCTGAAATACCATGACAGGCACTGAATTAGGTTACCTCAGAAGATGCATCATTTTATTTCTTAAGATTATAATGGTTAGCAGTAGCCAGATGTTGACCACAGCTCTAAACACGCAGCACTTACCTTTGGGATTTCTAATTCTTACCTTACCAGTAAAACAAGAGACATGGAACTCGAAGGAAAGAAGGAAATAAAAGAACTATATCTAAACATTCAAGTCACAAACTCTTAATTCATCACTCAGCACAGAAATAAGAAAAAAACCCTACTGAAATTAGCAGCAATCATGCAAAAGGAAACTTTTTTTCATACAGCACATATGAGTCATAGAAAATCACTCCACAAAACAGAGCCCAAAGGTAAAATGAGTTCAAAAGAGTGTACATACATGAGTGAAAGGGCAGTCAATGGCTGTTATAAACTTACTTGCTCACAACCTTTAGTTCAGGAGGTCCCTAAAACACTGACTTCCAGAAGTTTGAAGCATACTGCCAAGGAAGGGATCATTTCCTATCTGCCCTTCGTGTTTCTCCTATTCTTAAAAACCCATCATTGGCCACAAATGCAGGAAGTGCTTCAAACCCACATTTCAGTTATATTCAAAATGCAGGTTTTACAAAATGATACACCTGGTTTAATACTTTGCACATAAGGAAGAAAGTTCTGAGTTTCCATCATTTCAGAATATACCAGAGAATGTAATATGGCACTTTAAACCAACAACCTTCGGCTGCCCTCTTCATTACCCCAGACTAGTTATAAATGTATCAATCCAAGAAGCAGTGTGGGTGGAATCCACAGAAAACTCTTGCTTGTTGCAAATAAACATATTTTACATAGTTCATCTCACACCACCCCAATCTTCACTCCATCACTGACTTAATTATTCCCACTGTGCTTCTCTCTTCCCCTATGGAAACAGCCCTCTACCATGTTTCCACTGCACTCCTTCCAACATCATGGTTTCTCCTTCACTTTCTTCTGAGATTAAGAAAGAAGAATTAGACAATAACACCCAAAGGAAGTTACTTTTCTCTTAGTTGAGGGGGAATGAATGCTCTGTGAGCTGTACCCTTCAATGATGACACAGCCAGCATCTTGCCTGTGTCCCCTAAACAATCTATGTGATTTGCATGGGACTAAAATGAATGAAATCCAAAACTACTATTTGCATCCACAATCAGTACAATTATTTAGCCTGCTTCAAATGCCAGAATATCCAATCCTGACTACAAGGCTTCTCATTTAAGTCAAAAATTAGTGCTTTATAGAATTGCAGAATGTATGGGTTGGAAGAAACCTCTAAAGGTCACCTAGCTCAATCCCTCTGCTGTGATCAGTATACTCCCATCACTTCTATCTGTAGAAAAAGATCATTTTAATAGCTTTGCTATCAAGTTAAATGATACCAAAATCTAACATGCCGAGTCCAAAAAAAATGCTTTGCAAGTACCTTCTTAGCAGTTGCCATTTTCCACTTTCTCTCTTGGGCAAAATCAGTTGCCATCCACTGCATTTCTTCCAGCAAGTAATCCCAGTGAGATTTTGGTCTTGGGGCCTCTTGAAGTTTCGGCAGTCTCCTCAGAGACCATAAACCTTCCTTTCTCAGCTCTGCTATTCGCTGATGGATTTGGTTTTCCTTAAAAAGAAGTACATGGAGTTAGTATGAAGCTGCAGAATTCACCTGAAACAGAAGCCAAACAGAAAAATAGTAATTTCTCACACTGCAACAAAATATAAACCAAAAAAAAAAAAAAAAAAAAAGAGGTGAAACAGCACGGCAGAAGCATTACAAAAATCAAGCCTGAACACCACAACAGCAAAAAAATTACCAGACTAAATTTGACTCATATGTATAGAGAATCATAGCACTTGAACCTGCATTGCAAGGGGTACTTTGTTAAGTAACAGGATAAAAAATGTTCACTGGGCAACACAAACAAGTCCTAAGATATAAAACTACAATCAAATAATCTCCCCCTTCCCCAATCTGAAATTGCAGATGTATCTATCCACAAAAGAGATATTTATGTTCATTATTAATAACGCTTGGTTTTGTGGGAGAAAGCAACCAACCAACAGCCAAATTCACCATTATGTTTCTTGTAAATAAGTAAAACAACTCTTCCAGTGAGCCACAAAAATAAAAAAGGTTGCAGTCACCTCAAATGAGTAGACAGAATGAATACAACAGAAAAAGAACACAACAGAAATATGAAGACCAATGCTCCTCTGACAGCCCATAAAACTCAGCACATAAAGCAGACTTAAAAAAAACCCACTCCACCCATAAAAATCGTCCATTTCCATAAAACACACACACACACACACATATCACTCATGTTAATTTTCATCTGTGTGTAAACTACTCCTAAGTTTTGTGGAAAAGCCCCAAAATCTTACCAGCTTTACTTGCTCGGCAAGCTTGTCTTGAGAGTTGTCCTGTGGTAATACTGCTGCATTCTGAGCTGGACTTTGTGATTTAGGTGCTGTTGCTGCTGCTACTGCTAAGCCTGGGGGTTTTGATGCAATAGGAGACAGAGACTTGTTAGTTGCTGGAGAGGTCCTGTTTGTTTGTACTGGGTATGTAGAAGGCGGTGTTGTGCCTGAGAGAGTTGCTGGCGCAACAGATGAGGTAGGTGGCAGAGTATTTGCTGTAAGACGCTGGGAAGTCTGAGCAGGATCCGCAGATGGTCGTGTCAGAGTCACAGTCTGCCCAAGAAACAAACACCCTTGTTAGTGGTGAGTTTAGTGTTCATTACTGTCTTAGTCTATACTATCACAGATGTAGCCTTCCAGTATGTGAAGAAGGCCTACAGGAAGGCTGGAGAGGGACTATTGACAAGGTCTTGTAATGACAGGATGAGGAGAAATGGGTTTAAATTGGAAGAGGGGAGGTTTAGACTGGATATTAGGAAGAAGTTCTTTACAGTGAGACACAGGCGCAGGTCGTGGATGACAGAATCACAGAATGTGACTGAAGAATGTGATTCTGTGATCCACAACTTCCACGGAGGTGTTCATGGCCAGGATGGACGAGGCCTTGAACACCCTATTCTAGTGGGAGGTGTCTCTGCCTATGGCAGGGGGTTGGAACTGGATGATCTCTAAGATTCCTTCCAACCTAAACCATTCTAAGATTCTATAATGTGGGCTTCAACTTAATAAAAAACGCACAGCTGCATTTTTATAAGGAAAGGATTTAAGTGTCCACTAGAATTAAAAAATTATAACATTTTTCATGTATTTTCAGGAAGATAATGTTGTCAGGTTCTACTGGGCATTGAAACAACCTTATTTTCATCCCAATAAAGACCACATACCTGTTGCTGTATTGTAGGTTGTGGCTGTGACACTTGGCTTGGTGTCTGTCCTTGCACATGGATCGCTGGTGGCACCTGCTGTTGAAGTGGTACTGGAAGTGGAGCGGAAGTCAGGGGTACACTTTGAGGCTGGATCTTCACCTGAATCTGAGGCTGAGCTGGAGATTCCACTATCTGTGGCTGCTGCTGGGAAAGCTGCAGTGCAGTTGGGAGAGATGTCATGGGGGCATTCACAGGCTGCAGTCTCCCTGGCAGCTGTGGTGGAGGTGTATGCAAACTTGCTGCATTCTGCACGGGAGGGCCTTTGGATGGATCATATTGTTGTTGACTCTGCTTCTGTCCAGTCAGCTGCACAGTCTGAGGAGTGGGAGGCATTCCACCTACAAAGCAAGAGGAAAAAAACCATAGATGAAACTAAAAACATCCAGTGCTCTTCGTTGATGAAAAGAGGAAATCGGCTGCCCACAGACTAATTTGTTACTTACTTTGCCACAAGACACCATCACTTGAAAATAGCACGTTCACAATCACAAAATAAATCACCATTACAATAATCAACAGAATATTTCATGCACGGGACTGCAACTAAAATCTGGAGCACATCAACTACATGTAAAAGAAAAAAAAAAAAGTCATCCCTTCTGAGTTTCTCGTGTGCCAAAAAAAGAAGGAAAAAAAACAAAAACAAAGGACTAGTGAGCTAATGGAATTTAACCTAAAATGACAGCACCAAGTCTAAATATTTAGGTCTTAACACATTCGCTCTAACACAGTCTAAAGCTTGGCATGACTAATGGGTAGAAATTTGTCATGTTGTTGCAAATTAGGAGGTTTCTTTCTCATAAATCATTGGCTCGGTTCCAGAATTCTCAGATTAGCCGTTCTGCATCAGCACCTGTGACGTATTTCCATGCCCACATGCACCTCTGGAGCCCGTCACTCAGCTCCTTAAACAAACCAGGCATTGCTTACCAAGTATTAATTTACATGGAGAAGTGCGTGGTGGGACTAGGATCTCGGGAGGCCAGCAGCCCAAGTTTCTAGTCCCATCACTAACATCTCCTTGTTAAATTAATGTGCAACTGGCATGTGGTGACACAGTACCTTGTGCCGTTGGCATTAGCTGTTGAAGAGGAACTCCTGAAGCCACACCCGGGTGCTGAAAAACCATCCCATGACGGCCCACTTCAATTCGTGGTCTCTTAGACGAATCTGTGATATTCAAATTCCATTTATGGCATGGTACAGTGGAATGGGTTCAGTTTTACACAGCAAACTACTACACATGATTCCAACACGAGCTCAGAAAGCTAAGACTACGATACATGTGTAGCATTCATGAAGAACATGCTCCAAGGGCAGAGTCTCTCTCTAACCTCCAGCTGGCCAGCTCCAATCTTCTTAGCCACAGCCATCAACCTAACAGTGTCTCCATGCCTGCCAAATTCAGTGCTATATATTGTGAGCAGGGTGCACCCTCCACACAGCACCATTCATAACAGAGAGTCCTATGGATCTGGCAACTCCCAAGGTGAGGCAAAACAGGATTTCAAGAGTTACAGAACAGTGGGCTCCATTAACTGTTTGGAAAGCAAAAAAATAAAAAATAAAAAAAAAGAAGAACCAAAGTGGAACTCTGTCTGCAGAACCTACCTGCTGGTGCAAGCGCCTGCTGTCTCTTAAAAGCTTCTATTTCTATGGTGTTCACAGTCCCCGTTACTGGAGTCCCTGTATGTGTTTGCTATTGAGAAAAGAAAACAAATCACAAGAGTTCAATCTGTAGTCTTAACAGCAAAATTTCACTTACAGACGGACTGAAAGATGCCAGAACAGAACAAGACCTTCAGAGCAGTTGTACAATGAAGAAAAGACTCATTCAACACCCGCTACAGAGTGTCAGATGTCCGTGATGCACAGGTACACCTTCTTGGGTTCAAATTTTAAACCAGTAACTAAGCTGTTGATGTTGGTTATGTAGAACACATGCCTACATTTTTTATAAAGTGATAGCAAATCCAGAAAAAACAGGTCAAATAAAAAACAGACTTGCTCAATGTTTTTTTACTGTTGTTTTCTTATTTTTTTTTTAACTAAATGAGAATTTTCCTTAGTGTGTTACCCTTCATCATTTGCATAATGCTGCAATGAAGTCAAAATGATGTATTCACGTAGTATGTAGCTGTAATAAAAAGCTGACATGACAAAAAATTAAATGAGACTTCATTACGGGGTTAATTAGAAGGGAAATTAGATAAGGAAATAAAATTTATGCATGAATTAGATCACAACTAACAAGAAATAAAAGTAAGAAATGGGAGTCAATACATTTGTGAAAGCTGATCCTTTTCATGGTGTGAAACATTCCTAACACACAAATTCACCCTCATCATGAAGACAATTTCAACTTACTTGAATTTCCACCACTGTCACTCTCAGGATAGAGCCTTGAAATATTTCAGGAAAAACTGCCAAGGCTCAGAAGATGCAATAAAAGAATCTCGGCCAAATTACAGAAGTTCCAGTCCCAGTTTTCCAAATGCTAGACTTGCACTTGTTTGTACAGTTGGCAGAATGAGTACCATGAAGAAATTTGATGAGGAGAAACACAATACTGCCATAAGTCTACTGTGACACCAGAGCTCATCAGAAATTATTAAACATTTTGTCTGAGGCTAAACATCACACAGCTCTGAATTAAGAAGCCTGGAAGGGCAATATTGATATCATGATGCAAAAGAAATCACCAGGGTTTGATTCAGCAAGTTGGAGGCTAATTTCTCTGAGGTTACACAGTGCATCAAAACTTTATTTTTAAACTACTGAATTTAATACTGGCAATGAGAGAGAATCCACCCTAGATAATCCTTCCAGCATCAAACTCAGATGGTAGACTGGAATACAGGATTACTGAAGCCAGCAAGTTTGGGTGTATGATGACTTCCATGCTCTTAGGGTGCTCAGCACTACTGGCAAGTACTTATGATGTTCAGCAGTGTTTGTGCACGCCCAGTTCCTATCAGTGTGTTTCCAAGTCATATATTTTTAATTCTCCTCAATATTAAGTCATGCTATATCCAAATGAAACTTATTATGAGGAAAACAAGGGCTACCTCAAGAAAGGTCTTTAAAGATTCAGTCAGAAAATACAAACATGGACTTTATGTATGGCAGCTTCTACATCCTAGAAAATGAACTAATTCAGCACTCAGGTTTTCCAAGTGTTAACTTTCTGATGGTAAAACCCTTTCCCACATTGGTGTACAGCGAGTGCTGTGAAAATTTGTTTAAAAGACACAGCAAAGACAGCAATTTCCCTGAAGAACCTTCTAGTTTATTCACAGGCCTTTTCTTCTCTGATTTTTAATAGAAATTCTATCAATGTAAATTAAGCCTAAAACAATAACCACCAGTCTATACTAAAATAAACTATGGCAGTCACCACCTTGCATCTTCAATGCTTCAGGGAATGGCATTAATAAACATAGCCAACATCACCTAAAATGCCTGGGTTTCAAACACTCCTTTTTTAGCTCAATATATGTCACACCACTCAGATTCTATCAATAGCTATGAATTAATGACATCTAATCTCTTTGCTCTTCTGCAGGCATTTGTGGCCACTCTAGCCATACAGCTACAGCCTCAGGAAGTCAATTCTGGTTTTAGGAATCTCTGACTCAGATGGACCCCTAAGAGTGGTGGTTCACTCCATCTCATATTCAATATAGATTTGTCTGTTCCCAAGGCAGACGTGCAGCATATTTCAGGTCCGACAGCCAGCGTCTGGCAGAACATCACACACTCAGGCATTTATAGAATTTTCTAAATGTCACCAACCTTATTTTGTACAATGCTACTGCATTAATTAACAAATTTAGCTTAGATCTCCTTTGCATCAAATGCCTCTGGGACATGAGTTTAAGAAAGTATGTTCTCCAAACTTTGCTTCAAATGCCATTTACTGCACCTGCACTCTTACATTTTCATGCTGCATCCCTGCTTCATGGGTTTTTGATTGGCATTTTCTTATGAGTATGCCTCCCAGCTGTCAGCACTATCACCACATAATGTAGGCCAGACACTTCAAAGAGCAAAGATTCTACGTCTTTATAAACTGCAGTCACATACCACTAATATTAGAGTAAACTTGCCCCGATTTTAATTAAAACAATGTAGCTCTCCGCAGGTCATGATTATGCTGCACACCCACAACAATCATTCTTGAGTGCTGCACTTAGGCACTCAGATTTTAATGATGCTGCTGACGGGGATACATTATTTCTCTATAAACAAAGAGGAGAAGTGATGGCAACAGATGATACTTTCAACAGTTTGTGCTAAAAGTCAGTATCACAATTACATGAGAAACTTGTGCACATTTTTGGCATGCACCTGCTAGGTTATCTGAAGCAGGTCTGAAATGGTATCATAGTTCCAAAAGTGTCACACCTCTAGCTATAGCTTGGTGACAACCCTAATCTCTATAATAAATAATCTGATAAAAGATTACATATTTTAAACATTTTACATGAAGGCTGACCACCTAAGGAGACTTCCAAGGCATGTCAGCGATGGCCATAATGAAGAGCTCTCCATATAAGTTTCTTTGCTATGCAACTCACTTATAAATATCACAGTGAGCATCCCACTTGTACATGGGAATAAATCCATTTATACAGTTCCTTTAACTCTTCTTTTTCCAAAGCCCAGGTGTAGGCAGTACAACTTGCACAGCTTCTGTGGTATAGCGGAGTAATTCACCTTGCAACACCTGCTAAGCATAGGTAATTGAGCTAAAAGGTAAATATTTTAATTGCAGAGGAATTAGGGTATATGAACTCTCAGGCTATATAAACAATGGTGTCTGGGAAACAGAGTTGAAGGTAGCTGCAATAAACCAAACCAGATGGAATTTAAAAACTGCATCACCACTGATCCACAAAAATTTTAACTCATTATCACATTTCTTTATTTACTTGGTTTATATTTCCTTCAGAATTTTTTTTTTAAAGTAAAATACTACTTAGATAATAAAAATGAGCACTTCAGTTTCTTCTTCCCAGCATTTATGGTGGAGCTAATGGAAAGCAGTTAGTTAGTTTAAAAAAATTAAAGTATCAGAGAGTTATTGTTATTTAAAACATTCGAGGGAAGGCATATCCAAAACCTTCTGCAGCCACACTCAAGACCTTCAATAGAGAAGGGAGGGGAGAAAAAAAAAAAAAGAAAAGAAATTTAGAAGAAATCCACAATTACAATGCCACAGACAAAAGAAACCATATTATCACTATGCAGAATGCACAAATGAACCAAATGCATTAGGGAAACAAAAGACAAACAAACCAAAGTGAAAACATTCAAGCTGAAAGTTAATGAAATAAGCCAGCAACCTGGAGACAAAGATTTAACTTCCTCAAGGTTTCATTAATATTGATGCATTTGGAGATTGCAAAGGTTCTTTTTGTTTTGTTCAGATGATAAGGGATGGGCTCTTGGGAAAATTCTAATTCATCTAAGAAATATCAAATCTGAATGAAGAAAAAAAATCTGGGATGAAACTACATTTTAGAACCATTGAAAAGTACCTGAAATGGTTGCTGCTGGGATGAAAAAGCAGCAGAAACATTTGGAGGAAGCTGGGTTGCTATAGCGACAGGAGTACCAGTCTGCCCATCCTTTCCTGTCACAACCTTTACCTGAGAGAAATATTTTGGGAAAAAAAAAAAGAAGGGAGAATCATTTTCTTTTTAAAAGTTTTTTTTTTTTTTTTTTTTTTTCTTTTTTTCTTTTTGCTGTGAACTGTTCAACACACTCATTTTGTACTGATGGCACCTCACTGAAGAGGGGATCATAACTAAATCACCACCAGTGCAGCTTGCTTTGAGCACAGGCTGTTTTAGAAGAGTTCTGACTCACTTTTACAAGCAGAACAGAGAACAGCCTTGACTACTTGTAGTGACTTCTCGTCACTGGAAACATTTCCTCAAATCCAGTCAACACAAAAGTGTGTTTTAAATTTAATGATTGCTGCTCCTAACAGACAACAAATTAGCATGACAGACAGTTTGAACTTAAGAGAGCTCCAACATTTATTCAAGCAATGAGCACAGCCACCATTCGCTCTCCCCTTAAATTCCCAAAGAGATCAACCTTTCCAGGCAAGGGATGAAGTGCATTGCTTTAGCAGAAAAGTGAGAAAGAAGGGGGAGGGGGAAATAAAAGAGAAGACAAAAAAATACAAAGAAAGAACATACTCAAAAGACGTCTTAATCTTTCACAGGGATTCATCATTTGAAAAGACACAAAGACTTTTGCTGTCACAGGAGGCAAAATTCTCCAGCAGTTAAACAGACAAGCAGCTTTCACAAACAGAAGACAATCCATCACAAGAAGGCAGCGAAGTACAGCAAACCCCAAACCCAGAAGAACAAGGGGTAGAGCCTCAACTGATGTACATCGCAGTGGTGTCACTGCCTTGAACGAAGCTACACAATTTAGACCCGCTCGAGAGCCCTCAAGATGCGCATTAGCAATACCTGGAGTTTCAGCTGACAAACACGCAACCCAACAAGAACACCTAAACGATTTGACAAAATATAAAACCGGGTGAAAAAAAATATATAAAATCTTCCAATATCCATCATCAATAAATTACAGTGACAAGCTTGCATGTTACTCTATACATAACGAAACGATTCCTTCACAATTATCAGTAACTATCACAAGCAGAAATCTATTTGTCCTAGTCAAGCTCAGACCACGGTGAATAAATTAAACTTTAGCTGTCATATTGCTAATACTGCCCACAAATGCCAGCTGAAGATGTGATCGCTAAGGATTCACACCTAGGAGTCATCAACTTTCACTGAAAGTACTCATCTCTAACAGATCTTTCAAAGGAACGTGGGTTTTTTCACCGCAGCAGATTTGATCTGGTTCTTAACAACTGGCAACTATACATTCATACATGTTTTAGACCTTTTAAAAGGTATCTTTGAGTGCCAGGTGATCTGCCCTGCCACACAGCTTGCAGTTAGGCTCTGCACAGGACAGGCAGAGCTGCATGAATGGGTACAAGCGTGCAGAAAACTGCACGGCAGATGCCTGTAGCAAACTTATTACAAGTCATTTACAACTAATCAACAGTAAATTCAGGCTAGTTAAATAAAGTTAACCTGTTCGTGTCCAGTCTGTTTGTATTCAGAGAGCAAAACATGCACAGAGCTCTAAAGCAAACAAGTAACCCAATTCATTACCATGCTCCACATACACTATGATTCCCATGTTCTCTCTGGGTAATTAGATCAATTCAGGGGGATTGTTTGCCACAGCAACACTAGACCAACTTCAGTAAGATCTATGGGAAGAAGTCACACAAGTCAACCAGGGGTTAACATCATAAAAGGCTTTTTGCCTTTTTTTTTTTTTGTTTCTGCATACTAAGTGAAAACTAATCTATAATTCCTTTTCATATTCATTCTGATAGCTTTAAAGACCTACACCAATGCCATCTTTACTTGTGTGGTGGCCTACACACCAACCAGGACAGTGAAAGCTATTTTCACCCCTCTACTCTTTTCTCTAAAATGCAGACTCAAACCAATGCCTTGAATCACACTACCCAAAGAACTGCATTCTCTCAGACCAACTACTGAAAGAAAAACTGCCATACTTCATCAAGTAGAAAAGATTGTTCAGATAGTCACATTCTCTAACACTTCACAATCCAGATGCCACCATCTAAGACTTAATTTCAAAACATTAACCAACAGATTTCTTACCTCATCATTGATGACCTCAGATTGTTCTTCCTCTTCTTCCTCCTCCAGATCCAAGTCATTCTGCCTCAGGTATGCTTGCAGTGGAACACAATGTTTCTTCTTAAAAGCTAAAAAGTCCATCATATTCCCTTGAAGATGTTGTAGGAAAAACAGCTCAATCAAACATTCCTTAAAAGTTTCCTTAAGAATTTCCATCTGCTTGTGGTGATGATCCAAACATTGTTTCCTCATTTGAGCAGTCTCTTGGTTGGCAGGAGGGATCTCCTCCAATTTTTTCGGTTGTTTCTTCACTGCTGTATTAACTGTAGGAGTAAGAGGAAGACTTGACAGCCCCTGTGGTACTGTGGCCCGCGAAGGACTTGTGGGAGGAGGTGGTGATGTCATTCCAAAAGCACTAGGTCCTCCAACTCCCGCTATTAATCCACCAGAAGTCCTGTCATACCCAAGGGGTCTACCCAGCTGCTGTCCTTGAAGCACTTGCTGCTGCTGCTGCATAAGTTGCCCTTGGATAATATTGCTGATTTGGGGTGGCAAGCTGGTCGTTGTAATATGGCCTGGGCTGGTCAAAGACTGCATATTTGCTCCGCTAGCAACAGGACTTTGGGGACCAAGATGATGAATGGTGCCACCAGACTGTGAATGAGGTTGTGAAAGCCTGCGTTCCCTTACTGTGGCGGGTGTCCCAGAAGATGGAAGCTGTACTTGTGCAGCAGTTCCTTGAGCAATCTGTGCAATTCCTGGTCCTTCCTGATACACGAAGTGCCCACCATTTGAAGGACTCAGGCTGATTTGTCTCACAAGCACACTAGCATCTACAAACCCTCTAGTAGGGCTCTGGCTGCACATACCCAGGCCCGGGCCTGGAGTGCCTGCCCGAACATTTGGTAAGGTTTGCACGGGCACAGGGTTGGGTTGTGTAGGGCTCTGAGACTGAACTTGCTGAGGCAGCGGTGATGTAACCTGGATGTATGATGGAGACCCATGCTCAAAGCGCCTCTGCTGGGGACTGAACTGAAAACTCGGTGAGGTTGGGTTGGGAATTGGCAATGGGGTGAGCGTTATCTGCTGGTTTCCCGAAGCCACCGGTCCAACGTTCTGCAGAGTGATGTTCACATTCTGACCACCTACTGGACTTCGACTCATTATAAACTGCTGTATTTGGTAACTGGGGGACTGGGGTGCAGATGGACTTGCAGAAGGTGCAAAAGAAGCTGCAGGAGACTGGGGTAAATTTGCCTGTTGCTCTTCTCCCTCACTGCCCGTGAAGGACCGGGACCTCTGGAGCTGGCGCTGGGCATTCTGAGGACCATTTCCATGGTGCATTCTCGCTGGTTTAGGTTTTATACAGTATACTCTAAAGAAATACACAAAAACAGAAATTTAGGCAAAGTAAGAGTGTTTCCTTAACTGAAACTATTTAGTTAATATTCAGAAGGCAGCAAGAATTCAGTTAGCCTGTCTTTGTAGTTACTTCAAATGTTCTACATCCTTAAACTATCCAAAACTCTGAGCACCACAAAAGCTCACTTAGGTCACTCATACACTTCCCTAGCTAAGTGTTACTGAATAACATGTTCGATAACAGGTATGTTCCTCTTTGCTAGTAAGAATGACTTCAAATAACGTAAAAAAAATTAAAAATCAATTTCCCTTTCTGTGTTCAAGAACAGAGTCTCCAGCATCAAAAGTATCTGCTCTTAACTGTGTTTGTTATTCCCAGTGTTTTTAATGCAACGTTCTCAAAAACACAATTTGTTAGAAACATACAGTACATTTCAATGGTAACTACAAACGTGATTCAAATAACCACAGACTACTTGACCTTATTGTTCTAGCTATCAGACAAAAAAACTGCATCATGAAAAAATCTCCCTACCAAATCACTTTGATGCATGAAAAAGTACTGCAAATGACACTTAACTCTGCCTTCTCCTTCCTTCAGAACACTAATGATGAAAATTAACCCATATAACCCATTTCCTGTTTGTTGGCCCAAGCTACCCAGAAATCCAAAAGGTTTGGTTTTGTATTTCAACCACTGACAAACAAAAACTCCACTGGCAGGCACTGACAGGTAAGGTCAGCGCCGGGAGTCACACAGCAGTCGCAGCAGAAAGCGAACAAAACCCTTTTTTTTTTTTTTTTTCCCGGCTTCAACATCTTTCATATTTTGAACGTAAGAGTTTTTTGGGTTTTGTTTTGTTTTTTTATTCCTGGCCAAACACACACTGAAATGTGCTGCCTCTCGTCTTTGTGCCTAACTGGAAGTTGGTTACAAGTGGCAACAGCAGCACATAAACAAGGCAGCACGATCGGTGCAGGGGAACCGTCCCGGCCCCGTCTGCTGCTCGGGCAGGGAAACACCGCACGACTCTGTCCAGGGCTACCCGCTCAGGCCCTGGGGATGGAGAGCTCCCTTTTCCCTGCTCCCGGGAAGGAGTCGGCTCCCCGGGATGGCGAGGAAGCAGCGCAGCGCTGTCACACACGTGTTAGCGACTAGAGGCTGCAGAGGAGGGAAGAAGCTGATCGGGACTGCAGATCTCCGAGGCTGGTCAGGACCACGGAGCGCAGCCTACAGCGGGGCTAAACACGGCTCCGGGCGGATTTCGTCTCTCCCGCTCCTCGGAGGCACATCCGAGGGAGATCCCGCAGCAGAGCGGGAAGAGGCAAAAAAAAAAGCCGCTTCTCACAGGCAGCTTTTCAAAAGGTTTAATAATGCTGCAATACTTCGTGGTATTGTGACTCTTTCACGGCACTGATAGCAAATAATTAAGATTCATATTATATCACCTATCGCCAGTAACAAGGTCTTATTATTTTAATTACCTCTACCTCGCTAACATTTACGGCCCAAGTGAAAACACTTAATTAATTACACAACGATAAGGAAAGCGTCGCCAGCGCGCTGCCGGCCTCTGCCCGCCCGGGGAAAAGGGATCGCCTTTTGTGTGCGGAACCCGAACGGAGCGAAGGGCCCCCACGCCGGCCCGGGCCCACGACGAGCCCCGGCCCCGCCGCCCCAAGTTCGCGCC
>VWZI01012835.1:1144381-1183513 GCA_013396835.1 Psilopogon haemacephalus | reverse complement strand
GGCGGCCGGAGCGGCAGCCGCTACCAGCGCCGGCAGGAGACAAACCGCGCCTCCTGCGCCGCGCTCCGCTCCCGGCGCCTGCGCCGCCGCCTCGACGGACCCAGCGCCCTCTGCGCCTGCGCCGCTGCCGGCGCCTGCGCGTCAAAGCCCCTGCCGCCGCGGCGGCCTGAGCAGTGCGAGCAGCGCTCGGCCCGGGACAGCGAGCGGGAGGCTGACTGATGGCTCGGCTGTGTGTCGCGACAGGGGACACCGTCCCTCAGCACAGGGAACGAGACTCAGGGACTGGGCAGGACATGAACGTTTATTGCAGTGCGGATCCGAGAGTGCAGTAACCCCTCCAAGAGGCGATTCTGCCCAGGACCGCACAGCGCTTAGCGTTTCAATCGAGTGTGAAAATCCGAAGTCGCCTGCTTCCAAGAGGAACTGTGCGCTGCCTATCGGAGCACGAACCAGCGGAACTTCAGCCGCTGCGAAGGGAGGAAAAAGTAGTGTGACGGTGCTCACTGCCAGAAATCCGTGGACTAGTTCAGTGGTACAGAACATAAAACTTGTGCCTCCCCGCCCCAGCCATGCGGATGTCACCGCTCTTAACCCCTGAAGCTACTGAGGATGAGTACAGCCCATCCAGCCTTGCTTTCCCCAGGCTGCCATACACCTGTCATCTGCCCTCAGGCTGCTTCCTGTATGGATTTCACCTCTCCCAAAGAAGTCACCGTGCTCCGAGGGTCAGAACTTGGTCCCTGGGGATGTTTTGTGACTAAATCTAAAATTACGTTTTTGATGGATGTCGATTAACAGCTCAAAGCACAGAGTTAAAAACACTAAGGGACTACACCAAGATAAACGTCTAAAATTTGATGCAATTGAAATTAATTACACCTAAATAACCCAGCATCCCTGCTCACTAGAGGAGGATTGGACAAAACAGGAGTTGAGGGTCCCTTGCAGCCCAATGCAATCTGTGAGGCTGGTTCCATACTATTTCTTTGTAAGGAATAAAAGACTTACTGAAAGCACTGAAGTGTTGTTGAATGCACTGCATTTTTAATATTGACAAGTGTACCAAAATGATCACAAAAGAAGGCACGAAGCTTTAATGAGTTCTCCCCCCCATGAGGGAAATAAATACACTGGAAAAGTGCAGTTAAATCTGTACACCATCAAAGGGCAGTTGGTGCAGTCTGGATGTGGAATGCCTTTTTCAACATCCTAAAGTCCACTCTATGATGATGGCCCAAATCCTGTATCTTTATGGAGCTCGTCTGTAATTATTCTTTCAATACTACTCCTATACACAAGGCTGCATTTTTAAAGTAACCTTTGAGCCCATATAAAATGACACACTCCTTTTGTTACTCAGCCTCCCACTACTCCAGGCGTGCTGGGATTCCTACACACAGCCTCAGCAAAGTCAAAACCGTGGCCTGCAGATTCCTTCTGCTGTGAGGAATATATTCTTCTGCCTGCATCTGCAGGAATGAAGTGAATTCACATCCCATGTCATAACCAGAGTTTCATTTCTCACCTGTTATTTCCACCCATGGCTGCACTGGGTTTAGATTTGCTCCACTATTTGTTCCTCTTCCTTCTGACTAGGCTGTTGCTCTGGCAGTTGTGGAGCTGTTTGATCTTCAGTCAGTTCCTGTGACAACAGAAATAAATAGTGCAGGGGATCACAGCCATAGACTTCTCTTTTAATTATTTTGATTGAGTAGGTAAAAATCATGCCAGCCAGCATTAAGTCATGTAAGGATTTATCCTGAAATTAACTACTTGTACCAGTAATTACAACAGAAAATTCTGACTTGATAAAAATTACTATGTCAGCAGTGCCTGTTTCTGCCCAAAAAATGAAACAACCACAGAAGTGTAAAAATGAACAGGTATCTGATGCACTGATAGGGAATTAGGCAGACAAAACCTACACTGAACATTTTTCAGTTGTAAAAAAAATTACTTTTCCTTACTGTGCTTGAAGTTGATTTTACATGAAAAAGTAATTGAAAAGAAAAAGAAAAAAAAAGTAAAAGAAAGAATGTGCACAGTGGAATTCACCAGGAAAACCTGAACAGACCTTTTCCTGCATCAGCATAGGCTCTGCAAAGGTGGAAACAACCTCAGACACAGGCAGCAGCTTGGCATCAGTCTCTGCACTGAAAATAAATGGAAGTAGCATAAGATAGCTGAGTTTTGTGCAACTATTTTAACATTCATGGCATTTTAACACAAAGAATTCTAATATTCAAGAAGAAGAATCTGCAGTTACATCAACTGTAACAAGTGACAAGGCTGGGGATTAGTGGGGAGCTCCAGCCAGTTCTTTACCTAGGAATAGGACAGCAATACTGTCAGAAATCAGAGTTGAAATCTTGGCCTGACCTTCCCAATACTTCACTTGGAGCAATAATGAAGGACTTGAAGCTTTATTTTACATCAGCATGAGCAGATGTTTGAGTCTTTGACAGTAAATGCACTAATTTAACGAAAGGCTTAAGGCCACCACAGTGCCTCTGATATGAGAAATGCCCCTGGGAAACACATTTGTGCTTAAGACAAAAAAAATGTCACTAATCAGGCCACCAAACAGATTAAATGTCAAATCTGGGGAAAATTATTATTTGCAGTAAACTTACAGGGATCTGTTTGAGGAACTTCTTCTTCTAGCTGTCACTCTTATCAACTCAAAGTGATTCATATAGATTTGAGTACGTTCAGAATTCTGGTCTTCAGCATAGGCTTGTCTGACACAAAGAGGATAACCACCTGTGTTCTGGAATAAACAGAAATTTAAGGCTTAGCTAACAAAAATAAGTAGTCAGAAGCACCCTGTCTCAAGAACCATAGTTTGCAATAGTCTGGACTGAAAGCAAGTCATATCCTGCCACTTAGATAAAATTAATACAATTCACATCTCCCCTTCCTTATTTTTAACATACTGACAGTGCAAAGTGATACATCCACGGTCATGTCTTTTTCACAACACTGGGAAAATTCACATTCTTAAGTCTATGGAAACTACACCAAATATAACCTGCTAGAGTAGCTATAGTAGTCATGCTGACAGAGGAAGGTATTTAGTAGCTGTGGTGGTTTAGCAATTAGCTGCCCCCCCACGCTCTTTGAAATAACCCAGGCGAGGAATCACTTGGCTGGAAGTTGATAAATGAAGCTTTATATTTACAGCTATGCACAATATACAGGCAGATATTTACAATGTATAACAGATATTTACAGATATATACAGTGAAAAGGTAATACAGAAACATGACACCCCTCCCAGAGACCAAAATCCCTAAGGGGGGTTTCTAACTACCCCTACCACCTTTCCCCTCTTCCCCAATCTTATCTCACCATCTGTTGATGCAGCAGATAGGTCAAGGCAGATCAGCCAGGGGGGTTAGCAGTAGGAAAGAAGTTAGTGAAATTATTCAGAATCAGCTACAAAAGGCAGGGAGAAAGGAGCCATGCAAGAGGCAGCCACAGCCCAGACGGGTCTGAAACCGTCTGACTTATCTACATTTGGGTTACAACTCTTAAAACTATTTTATTTTCTTTCTCAGTAAAGCTGTGAGTGGAGTAACATTGTCCGTGCTTTCCTCTCAGCCTATAGCCTAATTTCTAATTCAAATCCTCCAATTAGTTCAAACGAGCACACTAGCATTTACTCGTAGACCAAGCTCTTCAAAGTTCTCAGGTATAGCTCTGGTTCTGCCTATTAAACATGCATGCAGTCCAACTTTCAAAGCAAACCAAGCAACAAGCCCCAAGTCTTCACACTCTGATGCACATTTCAGCTTCAACTCACCTTTCCTTCAAATGCTTTTAAGTAGCGACTGTGGCAGTGCTCCGGGGAGCGGTAAGCGTAGTTACTAGAGCTAACGACATCGCTGACAAAGTCCCAGTTTGCTGTCTGTGCTGGCCACACAATGGCCAGGTTTAAAGGGAGTGTCCATATCTGTTTCACCGCCTAGGAGGCAGAGAAAAATCAAATCAATGGCATGTTCAATGAACTGGTTGTCTTGTGTGCACAAGCAGGTATAATCCTCTGTCAATCAAGGGCTGTGGTTGCTGTAATAAAATTTCCACGTGGATAGTTTTTCAGGTTGATCAAAGTGCCAGCTTACTTTTAACAGTGCCAGGTCTTCAGCAATTATCCATGCAGGACTATCTTGCTTGTCCTTGGCATCTGACTGGAAAGCTGGTGAAGGTCTTGCAAAATGTGTTTTCTGATGTACTTTGAGGAGGCTCTTCTGAGCTTTGCTCTTCTGTCGTGTTTTCAGTGTTCTTGGAGTCACTTGGTCAAAAAGTGAAGGTGGAGGAACAACCATCCTTCTGTGGCAATGCTTCTTTCTCTCACCTGAGGCTACTGGGTGTGACAAAGTTGTTATCTCCAGCCAGAAAGGAACTTTGTGCAACAGGGTCATGACAGAAAACTGATTGCTGTAAATAATCCAACTAATGATAAGCCTTTCACTTTCTGAATGCAGCTACCTTCAATTTATGGGGGACCTAATACAGTGTTTGACTTTGTCAGTCACTGTGAAATAGATTCTCACTTCACTAGGAAAGCAAGCTTAAAACCAGGGGAAATGGAAGCACAGGAGTTTCACTGCTTTACTCCTGCTCACTTTGTAAGCAAGCTTTCATGCTGCACTCCCTCTGCTCACACTCTTGCATCCAATCATTTTGCTCAGTGGTATCAATCTTAACAGAGTGCAACAGTGCATACATGCCTGAATTTTTAAACACAAATATATTCCTGCAGAAGAGTTTCTACATTATTCCCCACAAAAACATTATCACATCTCCCCAGGCAATTTTGAATCCAACTTACATGACAGGTCTGGGCTCTGCCGCTTACGTGAGCTCCCAACAAACAGAGGTGGAAGCTTAGACTCTGGAATTGGGGTACTGGTGTACATCAGACACATAACAGGATCAGTGTAGACATCATCTTGATTCTCAGGTACAACAGGGGGAGTCCAAAGCTTCAAAGACAAACAAAAAAATCAGCAACAACAACAGCAACAGAAAACCGTAACTAATAGTTTGCCATTAATTACAGTATTTTAGGTGAGGTTTCCTTCAGATGGAAGAAGAGTTATTGACTTACAGGCATTATTTCTATTTCTCCATCTGGTCCTTCACAGACAAATTCCTGTTTGAGAAACAAAGAATTTTTCATACCTCAATGCATCACCCAGCCCAGAATTCAACATTTACCAACATAAGCTTTGTGCAATAACTATAATTTTTAAATTACATTAGGAAAAAAATAAGGAATTACTTTCAAATATCAGTATTTTTCTCAAGCTCTTTTTTCAGCTATTATTACTTTGATACATAACTGTGTGTTTCTGTTCCAATTCAGTCTACTAACACACAGTTCTACTAAACCAACAACTTGCTACTCTACTGGACTAAAACAGTCCACAGAGTGACAGCTTCAATTTAAAGAGTACAGTGATTGTGCAAGGGCACACAACCAGTGCAATACCAGCCCAACAGACATGCTTAAATACATGGTTCATGGTCACAGAATGGCTTAGGTTGGAAGGGACCTTAGAGATCATCTATTCCGATCCCCCCTGCCATGGGCAGGGATGCCTCTCAGCTAGACTCACCTGCTCAAGGCCTCATCCAGCCTCGCCTTGAACACTCCCAGGGAGAAGGCACAGTCTCATCACCCTCATACTGAAGAACTTCTTCCCAAGATCCAGTGTAAACTTACTCTACCTCAGCTTAAAACCATTCTCCTTTGTCCTGTTTCTAGATACCCTCAGGAAATGTCCCTCTGCAGCCTTTCTGAAGCATGCCTTCAGCTACTGGATGGCAATTCTGTGGTCCCCCTGGGTTCTCTTCTCTAGGCTGAACAACTCCAGCTCCCTCAGCCTATCCTCATAGCAGAGGTGTTTCAGCCCTTGAATCATCTTTGTGGCCTTCCTCTGGACTCTTAACAGCTCTATGTCCTCATGATGGGGACACCAGAACTGGATGCAGTATTTGAGGTGGGGGTCACAAAATGCAAAGGACAGAGAGGTCTCTTGATGTTACCATGTTGTACGCATCTTCTCTGGTGTACGTCAAGAGGTCATCTTTCACTTCCTGCTGAAATTCTTCTTCTGCACTTTCCAGCATCTTGGCATGCTGATATTCCCATTTTATGTTTGCAGTCTCAAACTCCTTTTAGGAAGAAAATTTATACTCTTTAAATTATAAATGCTACTGACAAGAAGTATGCTAATAGTAGTAGTAAATTGCCACCGATTTGAGTCCCATCTTTTATAGGCCAACAGTCACAACAGCATTAGTTAAACTGAGTTTTCATTTGTTGGGTAAGGCACTCACACCAGTAAAGAGAAAAGTAAATAGATCTACCTGTTAACTAGGACCCAGTGTGGTTTTAGATCATAATCATTGCATGCAAAATTTCAGTGTTCACAAGCAAACAAAAAAAATCCCAAATAAACAGTGACAAAAAAAAAGAAACAAAACAAAAAACTCCTGACAACAGTTGAGGTTTTGTTTTTTTGCTTTTATTAATTACTCAGAAAATTAAATCTAGTAACTTACCTTGCTGACATTCTGGCTTTTTTTATCATCTGAAGTATGAGACAATTCCAAGAAATTCAGAGCGTACTTTTCAATTGGCTTCATCTGTTCAGAAAAGCATTTTGACACATTGCTTGTTATTTAGCTTTTGAATTGGAGGGATTGCTCAGAACAGTCACTTCATGGCTATGAAAAAGCACAAATACCTGGCAAAGCACAGGAACTTTAAAAACAGTTTCCTAACACAATTCAGTTCACAATCCTCAGGAGAACATTTGGTCACTTCAATGCTTCAGCACATGAACAGATCCATCAACGAGCTCAGATTACCTCTCAGGACTATTCTGATATTTAAGTTTGCACAGAACTGTTTCATGCAAATGGAGTGGAAAGAAGGGCCTTGCTGAAAGCCATTTGGTTGTTTATTTCAAGGACTTCTAAAGGTTTACACAAAAGAAGATAAATCATCAGACCTGCTCCAGAAAGCTGGCCAGTTGTTCTAACTGGGAAGGAGCCATGGCGCGTCTTGAAACAGACCACTCAGAATCTCTGTCACTTCTTATCTCGGATAGTGTCACTTCTGTCAACCTTCTGTAATCCTCATCTCCATGTTCAGAGCAAAGAACCTTGTGGAAACATGTTTTCAAGTATTCAATAAAACAATGCATGATGGCAAAAGGTTTCCAATCATCCTAAAATTAAGTCAGATTGCAGACATATTTGACCCCTCTTGCTGCAGTTGTTGATTTTGTTTGATTAAACCAATGCCAAAAAGCAGCATTGAACTATCATTGGAACAAGCAAAGTTTTCTTTCTAGATGTTGTTATCTTCTGAGTTTGGATATGAGCTAACAACTCAGGAGTTTTACTGATTTTTAACTGTGGTCAGATCCCCTCAAAGAAGTATGAAAATAAATACAAAACTGGCTGATGTTAAGAAACTCTGCCTCTGACCTAGTAGAGCATTGGTTTTGTATATCATTAAAGAACTGCTCACGTTAACTTGACAGTACCTGACTTAAAAGGTCTGTTGAACAATCACCTCCCTGAGCAGCCACTTCTTGAATCAGATGTTTAATATCTTTTTTCAGCAGCCTCTCCTCAACTGAATTTCCACTTACCAACCTGTAAAACAAAGAAACAGGTTAAATGCTGTTCTCCAGAAAACAGTGGCACTTCAGGAAACTCAGCTACTTCCTGCCTAATGCTCCTGCCTGCAGCAGTGGGCACTAATGCTCATTCAGATTCTATCAGGTATTTCCATAGGGATTTGTGTTTCAGTTTTAGAGGAAGGCTTTCTTTTTACATCCCATTGCAGATTTTCAAACCACTTTCAGTTCTTATTTTTAGAACTGACAATAAGCTGTGCTGTCTTCTAGACAGTTGGAGTTTTTTAACAAATCCTTACACTAGAGGGGCATTTGCTAACAGTGCCTGCACTGCACAGCTAGTGGTGTAAGGTGAACAAGAGCTCCCCTCTGCATGTTCTTCCAGAAGAAAAAGAAGCCACTTCAGAGCTTTCAATTACCCTTCTGAACTACAGGAACATCAGCATTTCAATAGTGATCTGAAACCAAACAACCCCAGCTTGAATACTGCATCCAGTTCATGTGTCCCCATCACAAGAAGGACACAAAGCTGTTATAGTGAGTCCAGAGGAAGGCCACAAAGATGATCCAAGGGCTGGAGCACCTCTGCTATGAGGATAGGCTGAGGGAGCTGGGGTTGTTCAGCCTAGAGAAGACTCCTAGAGGACTTTAGAGCTGCCTTCCAGTACCTGAAGGCATCCTACAGGAAAGCTGGAGAATCAGCTAAGGGTGCCCAGCACTAGGACAAAGGGAAATGGCTTTAAGCTGAGGGAATGGTTTTAAGCTCAGAGAGAGGAGATTTAGGCTGAATCTTAGGAAGAAGTTCTTCAGTGTAAGGGTAGTGGGACTCTGAAAATAGGCTGCCCAGGCAGGTTACGAATGCCTTCTCCCTGGGGATGTTCACAGCCAGGCTGGATGAGGCCTTGAGCAGACAAGTCTAGCTGAGAGATGTCCCTACCCATGGTGAGGAGGTTGGAGTAGAGGATCTCTAAGATCCTGTCCAACCTAAGCCATTCTATCATTCTATGTTTATCAAGGAAAGAAAACACCCAGAGATACCGATGCTCATTTTGACTGTCCCAAGACAGAAATCCAGATAGCTTTCAGGGTGAAAATGGGAAGGAAAGACAGGAATAGAAATTACAAAAAGGGGAAAGACAAGAGTTTGACTGAAGTATGTCTGACAGATCCAATCTTTAATGACTTAAATGACTTAAACTAAAAGGATGACCTCAACAACAACAAAAAAATCCTAATTTCACCTAAAAACCTCTGGGTTTGATTTTATAACACATCTATCATTTCTTAGCACCTGTATATGTGAATGTCTCTGCCTCTTGCAATTTTATCACACCATTCATTTGCCTTCTTATCCATCAGGGGATTTAAATCAGTGTCATAGAAGACAAGAGTATTTGCATCCACATGGCTGACACCTGTGGAGGGAGTGTGGGAAGAAAGAATAGCACAGAAGAATCGCTTGTCTTGGTTGAACTTTGTTATGGCTTCCTAAAATGGGGAGACAAACAACTTCATTACAAATTGGCACTAATAAAGCCAATTCACACTTCTAAACTAACCTCTTTTTTTTTTTTTCTTTTTCAGAATGAGAACATCAGAAAAATTGCTTTCTAATTGCTTCCCTTACCTATATTAACTGTGCAAACAATTTGAGTGATCTGCCCACATTACAGACCTGCACAATCCAAGTTAATGTGTGTACCATTAAAACTATTAATTTATAATGCAGTCAACCAGATACAAATCTAAAGATCTATTACAGTGCTCATGTTATGTCCTATGACTAAGCACACCTAACTGGATATATGCTGTGCATGCTTCATCACTTTTCTTGCCTGTTGGCTGCATTGAACCCCTTCTGTTGTGCTGCCTGATGTTGCTTTAAGGCAAAGTTTTCCTTGCATCTGCCAGGAAGCATAACTACGCAATTAGAAATAAAAAATAAGAACAACTTAACTATATTGTTAGTGTTTGCTCAAATTGTAGGCCCCAGAGGACACAGAGAATCTTACTGGGGAGGGAAATGAGCATACTTTCAATTTATCCTCAGGCAATGCCAGGGCACTCTACACAAAACAAAAGCCCCTGGAGTAAGGCTGAGGAAGTGGCAAGATAAAAACAGCAGCTAGGCTTAAAGTACTAACAGTCTACATAGCTACAGATAATGAAAGCAAGAGCATTTAATCAAATTGCTGTTGTGAAATAAAACATCTGCATTTCCAGCACAAATGACTCATAAATGAAGGACAGCTAGTGGCATCCCTCTTGGAAACACCCTGGGTGCCTCATCAGACAGTAACATGACTGACATATTTCATGTATAATTACTGTGCTACAGCCGCAGACATCATTTGCTTAAGTAACTGATGAAATTATGCACATTAACGTGGCAAGTATATCAGACTTCCCTTTAGTATTTTCCCACCCACTGTGAACATCTATGCACCATTAGCTGGAGTAAGAGGTACTCTTACTAGATTCTGCCAACTGTCAGCACCACGCTCGCTAACTCTTATGTACGTGAGGAAATGGAAATCCAAGAACAGCTCCAGTAGGTCAAGCATTGGAATCATCTGTGTCAGAATCAAGACACGGTGTCCTCTTGCCTTCAGCTGCCCAAGCAAGACAGCCAGAGCTCCCATTTTGCCTGCTTAGGAAACAAAAACTTGTAGGTTCTGCAGGCAGAACTTGACAATTAGGGAAGAATATTCACACAGCTGGTGGGGGGTATTAATACCTGAATCATGCTGCAGCAATTGAGGGTCTGGAAACTGCACTAAAGGAGTCCTCACTATCTGCTGTACTGAATGGAAGTAGGGAAGTATGTGTTCCTTTAGGTTATACTTCAAGGCCTTCATTTCCTGGGTGTATGTGTGAGGAGGATTTGCTATATACAAACGAGGAGGAGCAACAGCTACAGCTGGCAATACACAGAGATATCTGTAAAACAAATCATAGCTTTAATATATCCATTTTTAACAGCTGGGGCTATTAGCTACTCAGAAACAGTGATTAAGAAGGTATCAGCATGGAAGCATAAAGGAGCTGGGTAAAGGTAATTGAAAGTAAAGCAGCAGGTAAAGTTTTATGTTTACATTAGGTAAATGCAAAAATCCTCTTATTTTGTTCTGATCTTGAGTAAATTACTACTATCAGTAAAGTTAGTGAAATAAGCTGACTTACTCCTACTTTTTTTGTAAGTGTCCACACAAAAAAAACCAAAACCCCAAGCTAGGTTAAAATAAACTAGCATTTCTATATAACTAATAAAAATCACCATGGAACTATTAGGAGGTTTAAAATCTTAGAATGATCTAAAATTACATATTGTGGATGCAAATAGATTCTGCATAAAAGGATTTAGCTTGCAATAAAGATATTTTAAAAGGCAACTCATTTATCATTTTTAGCACTTCCCAAGCAGAGTATTTGTGTCATTTGCTGGGATGGTAGGACACATCACTACATGAGGGCAAAGACTGCAAATGGATTTGTCTCCATTACCTAGTAACAACATCTGTCAGGGCAATCTGCTGCTGCTTCAATGCCAAAATGAGTTCTTGCAGTGGATCCCTGAGAACCTCTGAGGTACCTGGATATGACAGGCTGTTTGCAGCCCAGCATCTCTTGTTAATCCTGGCTGCATGACACTGAGAGATTCTTCTTTCACTGATCCAAGAGCAAAGTTCCAACAAATCTCTGCCATACAGGGGAGCTCTGGAACAACGACGTTCATTCCCAAAGTATATTTTGTCCAGGTGTCCTTTTAGTTGTCTTTTTTCTTCTGCGCCACCCTTTAAATTCAATTTTTTTTTGTGAATGCATTTTCACCAGATAAAGCTTATGCAAAAAAAAATAAATTATTGCAAAAGAAAGTTGAAAGTAAGGATAGTTTGGTCAATGCAAGAGTTCTATGAATGATTATGAAAGGAGAAGTGGAGAAAAGCTGATGATTAGAATAGTATTGGTGATACAAGGACAGATATTAGGATGGGGGTTTTTTAATGGAAAATATCTCTGCTTTCCTACTCTATGCCTACTGGCACAAAGTACCATAGGACTTTAAAACTACCATTGGAAAGTGCACAGCACAGATGGATGAGACTAGACAATTACCACATTCTACATGCCTTAAATATTAAAGCTTTGACTATTTCAGCTCACAGGTGGACACCTGAATCTTAAAAACTATGCACTGCTCATGATCTTATCATAAAAAGAGTTAGCATAGTACCTGAGTTGGACATGAAAGTGTAGCTGCTGGTTTAGATTTAGTACTCAAGTCATCCACTGTCACTTTAGTGAATTCATTTTTCCAGGAAAGCAACAAGACAAGAAAAATGTTTTAATGAGAAAAATAATGGAATTCCAGAGACACCTGATATTAGAATATGAGGACATCCTATGAATTTGATTTTTGAATAGATAAAAAGTTTAATAGGAAAAAGATTAAAGAGAAAGATATGAATGAAATCCTGTAGCACCTTACCTTGATGCTTCAGAGACTGCCTACCAATAAGCAGACAGAACTGACTGTAAGGCAAAGTAAATGTTTTCCCTCTGAACTGCAATGTTACAGGCTGCTCTGGCTCAGGGCTTGCCTCTTCTGCTCCAGCTGTGGAAGCCATTGGGCCATGCACTATCTTGCTGGCTGGTAAATGAAGCCAAGAACAAAGTACGAGGTTTAAAACAAAGAATTTGCTCACTGTACACCACAGTGTTTGAATGCCTATGCCATGCATGTCATGTGTCCTGTTTCAGGGAAGGGTGATATGACTCCAGACATAACTCTTAACTGCAAACAGATTAAGCCTCCCTTTAATACTGTGTGTTCTTCCCTCAGTGCCACTGGTACACCTCTTTAAACTAAAGAAAACCAAAATGAAGGAGGACTTCCTTGATACAGCTTGACTGCTATTTCACATGTCCACTTACTTGATTTGACAATGCACCAACTTTTCAAGGGTTTCAAGAGTCTGAACAAGTGTGAGAAAACAACCACAGAATGAGAGACTTCTCCTGCACAATTCATTTTTTAGCAATACAAAGAGTGAGACAGTGATGATGCCTAAATCTGCTCAGTCAGTTAAGAATGACAAGTGTAAAGAGCTGCCTCACATGCTGCAGGTCAGGTCTGAAGGTCATTAACATGATACACCTGGAGACCAACACAACTACCGCAAAATTTGCAGTGTGTGCACAATTCCATCATTCTGTTTCTGAAAGACAGACTGATAGTAAGAAATTTGCATGTTGTGAGCAAGTTCCTGTTAGAAAACTGCTCGTGGAACTTGATATTAGAATAAGTATTGCATGAACACATTGAGTGCAACCTCCTTTCTTCCCCAAATTCAAGCAATATTAAAAAAAGACAGCAAACCAGAAAGCTATGGTTTATGATATCTACAACTCACCTTTCCTATGCTGATTTTCTGAGAGCATGGCAAAGTGGTGCTGTCTTTGTGTCTTCTCATGATGATGTGCCATAACTGTTGCTGTGTCCACTGTCTGCTGCAGCTGACACCTTGAGAAGTCTCTAGTCCTACCTTCAGGCTTCTGTCCATACAGTACTGGTGTAAATAACCTAAAAATATAACAAGTCGTCTTTCTACGCATACAAAATACTGTCAGTCCCTTCACTCTCATACAAAAACCAAGTTAAAATGCAGGCAGGACAGATCACAATTGATCATTCATAAATGAAAAGAACTGTTAGTGGTAAAAAGCAGTCTGCCTTCCCTCAGAAGACTGGCATACAGTCTCTGGCAGTGATCAGTTTGGAAACAAAAGATAAGGAAGAAAAAGAAATGCTTCTAAATGCTTTCCACCTTCACAAATATTACCCATGTTACCTGTTACTTACAATAAATAAATGAATGAGTCAGGCCCTGGAACACTGCATACCTATTTGCTTTGAGCTTCACTGGCTTAAGTCTGGGTGATGAAGGAGAACAGTAGATGTCTTCAAAAAGCTTCCTAGTCACCTTCAGTTTGGGAAGTATTTGTGCCTCGTAGGAAGTCATTTTGTTTTCCAGTCCAATCACATCAAAGAGAGACCAGTCTGCATGCTTAAGAAATAAAACAAACCAAAACAAACCCCAGCAAACTAAAGAAACTTTCTGTTACCATCCATTTGCAGTAAAGAAAGAAATAAAATAGTAGTAATAATGCCACATTATCTGAGAACGATGAAAAAGCTCACAGCTGACTGCAGAACTAAACCACAGAAGAGCCAAGTGTCATGTGGCCTTGCAGAGAGCAGCTGCTGTTACTTTAAAAGGTTTCATCAACCCACACCATGGAAATAGAGCATGATTCTCGTGTTACCAAGAGTCAAAGGCAGGACAGCCCTGTCACATTACAGGCTCTGCAGTTAATTCAGTGCTTATAATTAAAACAGATGGCACTCAAGACTCATCTGTTGTCATTGTGATGCATCAACCCTCCTTCCTTCCCAAGCCTTTGACAGTCAGTCTGTCCCCCCTGCCCTAAAATGATTCTTCCAACAGGCTTAAAATAGTAACTGTTTAGATTGCCCAGGACACATGATGCTACTCTTAGCTTTGTCCACTCAAGATTTCTTAAGCCTCTAATATTACTGAAATCATTGTAACTAGCTTTCATCCAGGGTTTTTATTTTCTAACCAGAACTACTACAGTTAAAACTCAGCTGCAGAATCTGATACAGCTTCTCTTCTCCAGAGCTGTACACAGAATTACAGAATTATTGAGGCTGGACTAGACCTCTGAGATAATGACCTAACACCACCACATCGACCTGACTGTATTGCTAAGTGCCATGTCAAATCTTTCCTTAAACACCTCCAGGGACGGTGACTCCACCACCTCCCTGGGCAGTCCCTTCCAGTGTCTAATTTCCCTTTCCATCAGGAAGTGCTTCCTAGCATCCAGCCTAAACCTCCCCATGTGCAACTTCATGCCATGCCCTCTCGTCACAAGTTGCCTGGGAGGAGAGCCTGACCCCCACCTTACTACAGCTTCCCTTCAGGTAGTTGTAAAGAGTGATAAGGTCAATGAGTCCTCTCTTCTCCAAGCTAATTCCAGCTCCTTTAGCAGACTTTCCCTCCAGTCCCTTCCCCAGTCTTGTTGCCCTCCTCCAGACCCACTTCAGCACCTCAATATCTTTCTTGAAGTGAGGGGCCCAGAACTGCACACAGTGCTCGAGGTGAGGCCTTGAGTACAGCTTAACTATGGCTTTGCTGCTCCACAGGACAGGACAACAACAGCTCGCTTCTCTTGATTTCAAGACTTGTTGGTTTAGGTTAACTGGAAACTTTAAGCTAAACCAGAAAAAGCTACAAAATAGTCTGACCTTCTTTGACAAGGGTAGCAAATTCCCAGTGTACCTACTACATTCAGTGCTACCACAGAGTCAATGGTTATTATTTATAATCTTAGCAGTTGCTTCTAAAACAACAACAACAACAACAAAAAAAAAGAATTAGCAATTCAGATTCTGAAATTTAATTGGAACCTAGACTATGTGCAGAATTTTATGTCCTAAGCCACCTGTTCTCCCAGTCAAATTAAGTCAAGCAGAAGAGAATTACTTTCCTACTCACCTTCCAACGATCCCATCCTAATGTATTCAACACTAACGAAGCAGTTGTAAACTCCAGTGGGTCTAATACACAGGAAGAACAGGGAAGCTGAGGACTTAGCAGGTCAGGGTGATTACACACCCTCAGCAGCTGTGTCAGAATAGGGAGGACACTGACAAAGTTCCCACTCCTAAGACATTCTTGAGTTCTGTTATTTAAAATGAAAATAGAGTTTAGCTTCTGCTCAGTTTGGAGAAGAGAAGGCTCCAAGGTGACCTTATTGTGGCCTTACAGTATCTGAAGGGGGCCTACAGAAAAGCTGGGAGGGGACTTTTTAGGCTATCAGGTAGTGACAGGAATAGGGGGAATGGAGCAAAGCTGGAGGTGGGGAGATTCAGATTGGATGTGAGGAGGAAGTTCTTCACCATGAGAGAGAGTGGTGAGGTTCTGGAATGGGTTGCCCAGGGGCATGGTTGGGGCCATTTCCCTGGAGGTGCTTAAGGCAAGGCTGGATGAGGCTGTGGGCAGCCTAATCTAGGGTAGGGTGTCCCTGCCTATGGCAGGGTGGTTGGAACTAGATGATCTTTGTGGTCCCTTCGAACCCTGACTGATTCTATGAGTCTCATTTTTCAAGCAGTGCTTTTAGGAGCTTAGATCTTTCTGTACACTTTCTGGCTTTCTGAATAAATCTGGTGATGCTCAAGTTACCAAAAATGGTCAAGCACAAGTCTGAAAGTGCAGTTTTCCATTCCTCCAGCTCCACTCACATGCACACAACCTTTTAATAATTTACAGAATATATTCTGAGTTTAAAACTCACATTACCATAATCCTGAATTTCTCAAAAGACCTGCTCTGTTTCAAGTGAAAATGGCCTTGGGTAACATGAAACAGATACTGTCAATAGTAAGGGCTTTGGTTTCTTAGTGCCTGAATAAACACTACTTTAAATGATCAGATTCACTGGAAATCACACACCAGGCATATCAGCCATGTAACATATAAACTGGGATATTCAGTTCCTAAATAACTTCAGATCTAAATTTAGACAAAATCTGTGACTCGTGGCCAGTTGCCTAAATGATAAATGTTTTGCCCCATAATCTGCAAATGCAGCTTATTTAGCCTTCTTTCCACTTGTCAAAGCAGCTAGATACAAACTAAACACAGGATTAAGAGTTGGCTGAATGCAATTACGACTAAGTGCAGAGCATGATGAGCCTGTGATTCTGGCTGTGTGCTTTACTCTTTGGGCTCACCCATGACTCACTCAGAAATAACACACTTGCAAATGAGCCCTCTTAACATAAGCAGGATACTTTCTAACTTCAACAACTAATTGACAATTCAGAACCACTCAAGAGCTGTACCTTGGTTGTGACAAGATGCCTTGGTACATTGACTTCTGCCGAGCAGAAAGAGCACACAGAAGCACATGCTCATATTTCCTTGGCAACTGCTTCTCAACCTGCGTTTTGGACCTCCGCAGAACCAATGACTGCACCACCTGGATGAACACATAAACCAATTATTTCTTGACCATCTCTCCCCAGAGAAAAAGATATTAGTGTGAAGACACTACCCTTAAGAGAGACCTACTCTCTGCAGTCTCACTGAGACCCTGTGGAAATGATCTTCATTCCCCTCCACCTTCAGCAAATCCAGGTAGGACTGGGAAATCCCTGGAATCAGGAAACAGGCAATGGCCCACAGATCTTTTAAGGCAGTAGGCAGAAGGGTATCCATCAAGAGTAAATGATGATGGCTGTGAGCAATGAAGATGACAATTAAGGTAAGATCCATTTAATAAATTACATCACAGCAAGAAAACGTTTTAAACCTGCAGTTACAAGGGTTGAAGGTATTTGTGCCTGGGTTGAGGCAATCCCAAGCACAAATCCAGGCTGGGCAGGGACTGGCTGGAGAGTAGCCCTGCAGGGAGAGACTTAGGGGTGCTGGTGGCTCAACATGAGCCAGCAGTGTGCCCAAGCCACCCAGAAAGCCACCCAGAAAGCCACCCAGATCCTGGGCTGCATCAGGAGCAGTGTGGCCAGCAGGTCAAGGGAGGTGATTCTCCCCCTCTATTCTGCCTTGGTGAGACCCCACCTGAGTACTGCATCCAATTCTGGAGCCTCTATTACAAGAGGGATGTGGACATGCTGGAGTGTGTCCAGAGAAGGGCCACGAGGGCGATCAGAGGGCTGCAGCACCTCTCCAATGAGGACAGACTGAAAGAGTTGGGGCTGCTCAGTATGGAGAAGAGGAAGCTCTGAGGTGACCTTATTGTGGCCTTACAGTATCTGAAGGGGCCTACAGAAAAGCTGGGAAGGACTTTTTAGGCTATCAGGTAGTGACAGGACTAGGGGGAATGGAGCAAAGCTGGAGGTGGGGAGATTCAGATTGGATGTGAGGAGGAAGTTCTTTAGCATGAGAGTGGTGAGGCTCTGGAATGGGTTGCCCAGGGGCGTGGTTGGGGCCACTTCCCTGGAGGTGTTTAAGGCCAGGCTGGATGAGGCTCTGTGCAGCCTAACCCAGGGTAGGGTGTCCCTGCCCATGGCAGGGGAATTGGAACTAGATGATCCTTGTGGTTCCTTCCAACCCTGACTCATTATATGATTCTATTTCAGAAAGGAACAGACAGACAGACAAAGGCAGGAAGAAAAATTTGATTGAACATTTCTGACCTCTGAAGATTGAATATTGCATCCCAGTGCTTCTCTGTGAGATTATTACCATTCTGTCTCTCATCTAAAACTAGGTATTTCCATTGTATTTTCATGAATGCTTCATAATCTTTAATGAATTGATTGCAGGAGGCAATACATACATTGAAGTAGTTGGAGTCAGTCGATTCCTGCAACAGAAAAACCACACAAGTCTAAAGGCTTTATTGGTTGGCTTTCAGAGAGAAAATGATTGTTTCCTCTTCCTGGATTAAAATACATTATCTTGCACTTTATCCCACTGCAGTTCATTGAGGCTTTCAAAATCCCCAAAGGGAAGAGAATGCTCAGTTTTAATATTCTGGTTGCAATTCAACACGTTTTGTTAATAAAATTCTACAAATATGAAGATGAGGAGCGAGTCACTGGAGTGAAGATTTGAGTTTCCCCATACAGAGACTAGATAATAGTCAAAATATCTGTGCAGTGAGATTTTGTGGCAGTTAATGGATACACACCACTTTAAAAGGCTAGCCAGACATTGCTGGTCATCAAAGCAGATGTTAGTGGGAAATAGCAAACTGTGCTTATGAACCAGAATTCACAAAATGAGGAAACACCTTTGTTGTCCTGCTGTGTCACCTAACAGAAGAGAGCCAGGCTGTTACATCACTACATCACTGAAGTGTTCAGCTCCAGTGGTATAAGTGTGCCCCAGGCTGTTACTCTTTTTCTGTGTAATGCTTGTATCTGCCCAGTACAGGGACAGATGAAAGAGTGTTCCACAATACCTGTCTGTTTTTAAAAAGTTCTCTTGGATTCCCAAGGTACAGAAGAATTTTCAAAGCAGGACACCAGCATTCCAGCTCAGTCACCCACTTCAGGACATCAGAGTTTTGTGAAAGGACAAGAATAGGACCCCAGTTACCTGTGGAGATAAAAGGCACAGCATGACTGGAAATGACTGCATGCCACACCTCAGAGCTGACGAGCAAAGGCTGCTGTGTCTACACAAACACACACATGCACTAACAATGAAAGGAACTGGGCATCCTTTTTGATAAAATCTATTTCAGGTACAGTTCTACATATTAAAGCATTTTTTAGTTTATCTTCTCTTACTGGAAATACATTTACTAATGAACTGTAGGAAATCCAGATGCATTAAATTAAAGATTCACACTATTTCATACCTTCATTACATGCCAGGTGTGCAAAAAAAGCAATGACTTGCACCGTCTTTCCTAGTCCAGCTTCATCAGCCAGAATGCCATTGAGATTCATCTTATGCAGCTTTGCCAACCACTCCAGTCCTGCCTTTTGATAATCTCTAAGAGTGCCACATAATAAGGGTGGAGAATCACTTTTCACTACCGTTGTGATTGGAGCACTGCTTTTGGGTAACAATGCTTCTGCAGCAGCAGCAACGTCTGCTAAATCTGCCATGTATTTCTCTACAGTAGACATGAGAAGATCTGGAAACACCACCTCCTTCTCAAGGCTCTCTTTCTTATTCAAAGAGTCTCTTCTTTCTGCACAAGATAATAAAAAGCATGGTGCTGCCATAGCAGAGAAGAGTAAGTCACTAACAGGTCTGATGCCATTTGCAGCTAATCCAGGCTCTAAAGAACACAAGAATTCTACACAGTAAGAACACTGTCAGCTTGTCAAACCTGGCTCTGTAAACAAGGGCAAACGGCAGCAGGACACAGGTGCACACACAATAGTTTTAGTGAATGCAGTCTCATGCCTAGCTCCCAAGGGTCATAAAACTAATCCCTGATACAAACAAGAGCTCAGCAACAAAAAGCCTTTACAGCTCATTTATCAAAGCTTTAGTAAGCTAGAGGAAGTTAGTAAGCTAGAGAAAGGAGATGACTCAAAACTGAGACGAAAATACTAGCTTCTGGTAGTAAGGTGGTGAACTTACACGAGTACTAACAGCAGGCAAAAGGACACACACACAAAAAAAGTCCTTAAAAAAAGATTCTTAATTACCTTTTTGTGAGATGTTCTGTGTCTTTAGTACTTTATTCCTCCTCTCTTCTAACTGTGCTTGCCGTTTTAAGTCCACCACCTAAAATTGAGAGAGTGGGAGGGGAAGAGCAGAAGGAAATGATGAACATGAATGCACTTAGCTTCAAATACAGCTCTCCATTACTTACATTTCTTCAACAGCATGACATCAGGCAACAAGCATCAGATGTGGCTAACAATGCACAGCACTCAAAGAAACTGTGTGCACAAAACTGACCATGAATAGAAGTCGGTCAGGTCCTAAGTGAGAGCTACCCAAGAATAGCTCACATCAAAATGTCTGCAGCAAGCCAGCTGCCCTGACTAGGATGAGTGAAACATTTCACCACATTTAAGGCACCTGAAGTTATCCATGCAATAAGATGAAGCTGTCTTTACCAACAGAAAATATTCACCATGTGGGCTGAATAAAGTTCAGCTATAAGATTCTCACCGTTATGGACTAGTAGGTTCTTATCCAGTACCTTCTAAGATTTATTATTTTTGTTTTGGCTTTCACATTTACCTGTTTAATGGTGGACCAGAAATGTTCAATTTCTCTAGCAGTAAAAGCAGCAACAGCCCTTAGTTGCTTCACTTCTCTTTTCTTGTATGTTTCCTTATGAAGTATCATATCCTGGTGATGATGGGCCACACTTAAAATCAGCTAAAAAAAACCACAGAAATTATTTCAAGTTTTCACTCTGTTATATCTAAAAGGCATATTTCTAAAGAAAGGGGGAAAAAATACAGACTCTCTAAGAGGAAAAAAAAAACAAACCAAAACATAAAACATAACAATCTCTTTTGGAGTACAGCCCAAACTTTACAAACACAGTGGAGAGGCAAAGCCAAACTCACACATCCTCACTGATCACATCCTAACCATGAAACTGCTGCCTATGCTCCCCCCCTTTTCTGGTTGAAAATATCAAAATCCACATTACTCTCTTGGCAGTTACCATCTTCCACCTTCTCTCTTGAACAAAGTCAGTTGCCATCCACTGCATTTCTTCCAGAAGATAATCATGATGTGATTTGTGCCTTGGGGCCTCCTGGAGTTTGGGCAGACGTTTCAGAGACCATAAACCTTCTTTCCTCAGTGCTGATATTTGCTGCAGAATTTCATCTTCCTTCAAGCAAACATAATTAAATTTAGATTTCCTACTGCACAATACGAAACCCAGGCAGAGACACTGTGAACAATGTCACATGAATAACCAATAGCAATTATTATTCAGTCCTTGGAAACAATTCTATGCTGTTTGAAGTTGCACTTTATTAAAAGATAATGAATAACACATCTGCTTGTGCAGATTTATGCAAAGTCTCTCAAGGACTCTGTGTATTGTGTCAAATCAGTACAGAAGCTTGGGATGCACTGAGTCCCACACTTGAGAGGTCTTGAGAACTTAATTTTTTTCCTCCTGTAGATCTCATCAGAAGAGAGGGGCTGATTCAGTGAGAGTTTTCACTGAATTGAAACTCTCTGCCAGGTGGCAGATGGACAGAATTCTCTAAAAAGTTCATATAAAAATACATTTAGTTTATGACATTTTTATTAGCACATGTAAGTACTCTATGGCTGCTGGCAAGGAAGCACATGCAGCACAAATTTTCATTGTGATTCTAAATATGCTGCATAAAAAGTTAAAGTAATTGATTCTCTTCAATTAAATCTCCTTCCAGGACTCCATTACAAGAACAAATTCTAGTTCCCTGGAGAATCTGGCTGATTCCTCCTCATTCCTTTTCTTTCTTCAAAAGGAATCATATGGCATGCCTGCACCACTAATTAAAACCAGAAGAGAGATACAGCTATCTTCAGAGCATTCTCAATTTAAATGAACAGGAAGTTTTATTGTAAAGGAAGCTTTACACCCAGCTGTGCCACACAATGGCTATCTGAAGCAAATTATTAGTGCTTGCTAAAGTCTTCTGCAAAAACTACTTGCTCCTTTCTCCCCAGGCTGGAGCAATAAATGCTGGCATCCACAAAGCCTCAACACAAAACACAAAGGACAGATCTGCCAGGAGATCGTGAGGGGTTGACACTTGCTGGACCTTACAAGTTGCTTACCTGCAACCTTCCACACATCTGAAATTTGTTTTGAAGCTTGAATGAAATTGCTTCAGTGAAGATCCAGCTCAGGCATACTTGACAGTTGGGCAGACATTGCAAATTACATAAATGAGCAGAAAGGTTCTTCACAGAAGTAAAATATCAAGGGAAAGTAGCAGTAAAGTGCCAAAAATTAATCTTATCTAGACTTTCTCAATGACTGCTCTGTTTCTGTGGTTACTCTCTTCCCAGTACTCAGGCAGATTATTTAATGGTGCAGAAGAGGCAACAGCAACTACAGCACACAAAAAAGCCCAGCTGTTCAAAGCCACATACAACAGAATATGCAAATCTGATACCTGTTGTACAGGAACTGGAGTTGGGACCAAAATCATATGCTTCTTATCACAGTCTGCTGGCAAGGAACAATGCAAACTTGACAGGTTTGGTCCATTTTGCTGTTGGTTTTGCTCCTGGTTAATCTGTTGAGCAACTTGAGGAACAGAAGGCATTCCACCTGCAGAGAAACCTTTTGAAATTGCAATTTCTGTAATTAAAACATTGGAATATCAGAAACAATGAAAGAAAGTGGCAGTAAGACTGTCAGCTAATTGGTCAAATCAGTTTTCTACCGCAGCACAATGAGACTGCATACAAGCTATGAAGATGCAGATCAGTCAGCATGCTAGTCCAGAATGGATTTATCATAGAATCAACCAGCTTGGAAGAGACCTCTAAGATCATCCAGTCCAAGCCACCACCCAACCCTGTCCAATCAACTAGAGCATGGTGCTCTTTAACGCATCTCTTGCTCTTAGCAACAACCTCCAGAGAGGTCATAACTAAGCAACCAATCTCCATCAGGATATCAAATGACCAAAAAGAACAAGTGTCATTGCAACATCATCAATGAAAGAAAACAACATCAACTAAAGAAAACAACAAATTAGGCACAGAGGGTACAAATTTAAACCCAATGCACGGAAAATGAGATGTGCAGCCCTCACTGAGATTTCTAAGGCTTTTCTCCAGAGGGTTTTTAAATCATCTAATAATTGGTATTAGATATAATGTTACAAATTATGGAAAAGCTCATTAAAGCAATTATCTATAATTACAAAGCTTAAAACTTAGATTTGATCTTGAAGAGTTTAAGTCGGCAATATATGTACTAAATGTATCAGCATTATTTTAAAGGTCACGGCTTGCTTTTTTTGGTTTAAACTATTAACAGAACTAATGATGAGTCTTTATGTGAAGAACTGTTTTGGAAGTAAAATAAAGTTAAGCTAATAAAGTAGCTCATTATCAGTAAAATGGTCTACCACTTCCAAACCTCCATCCACGCTTACCTTTGGTTTAACTTTTAAATTCTCTTTATTTTGCTATGAAACCCTTTTCGTGGTCATGGAATTGCTTCCTGCCCTACTTAGAAAGAGCTCATCTCAATAGTTATTGACCTTTTAACTTCAGTTCACCACATCAATTCTTTTTCTCTCCGGTGGATTTATGCAGTGACTCTTTCTAGCAGTCAGACAGGAGACTCCTGCAGCACATACTGAGTCTTGGATGGGTACACTTGAAGATGACACAGGACAGTCAAGAGGCACTTCTGGCTCTCTCCAGCAGACCGATTTAATGCAACTCATGATGACCAAGGCCACAATCAGCGTGGAGATGGGGAGGGATCGGTGCTGTGGCACACAGAGCTGGCGAGGGTCGGTGCTGTGGCACACGGAGATAGGGAGGGGTCGGTACTGTGGCACACGGAGATAGGGAGGGGTCGGTACTGTGGCACACGGAGCTAGGGAGGGGTCNGCTGTGGCACACGGAGATAGGGAGGGGTCGGTGCTGTGGCACACGGAGATGGCGAGGGTCGGTGCTGTGGCACACGGAGCTGGCGAGGGTCGGTGCTGTGGCACACGGAGATAGGGAGGGGTCGGTGCTGTGGCACACGGAGATGGCGAGGGTCGGTGCTGTGGCACACGGAGCTGGCGAGGGTCGGTGCTGTGGCACACGGAGATAGGGAGGGGTCGGTGCTGTGGCACACGGAGATGGCGAGGGTCGGTGCTGTGGCACACGGAGATGGCGAGGGTCGGTGCTGTGGCACACAGCTATGCCCTGGAAGTGATGGGAGCTCGAAGCAGGGCGATGCCCAGCCTTACTCAGGCGATCTCCACAGCTCTTGTCCTATCAAGCACCGCAGTCTGAGGCGCTGCCCGACTTACCCTAAGCCTATGCCGCAGCCATGCATGGCATTAACACAAACCCTAGTAGGCTTGGGAATGCAGTAAAGCACTACTGGCCAGGCTGTGAAGAAGCTTTAGTGCATAGTTACCTGAACGCACAAAGGTAACGCATCATCCGAGCTCCTCTGCTGCAAGGCACAGCGGGACCCGCTGGTGCCGCTACCGCACCTCTCTCGCCTCAGGACTACCCCAGCGCCGGAAAGCCTGAGCCACTCAGCTCCTCGCTCCTCAGCTCCTCACCCCGCGCTCCTCGGCTCTGCTCCCCTCGGCTCTGCGCCCGGCCACGGAGGGGCCGCAGTACCCGAGGGGAGAAAGAGAGAGCTCACTCAGCGTCCTCCACCTTCCAGGAGAGAGCACAGGTACTAATCCCGGCTCAGCAGCCCTGTCAGGACACCTGAGCGCGCAGACAGCAGCGAGGAACCCGCCCACAGCCGCCTCAGAGCTCCCGCGCAGCCCGACCTCTCCATCCCCCTCGTCCGCTTCCCATCGCCCCCGGTGCCCCGCTCCGGCACGAACCTGGGCCGCCGGCCGCAGGCACCCATGTCCCGCCCCTCCGGCACGCAGCTGGGCCGCCGGCCCCCGGCTCCGCAGGCACCCATGTCCCGCCCCTCCGGCACACACCTGGGCCGCCCGCCCTGGCTCTAACAGTGTCACAGGCAGCGCTCGGAGCCGGCCAGCCCGGCGCATGCGCGCAGGAGCGGCCCCGGGGCCGGCGCCTCCGGCCGGTGGAGCTCGGGCAGNGACACCCATGTCCCGCCCCTCCGGCACGAACCTGGGCCGCCGGCCCCCGGCTCCGCAGGCACCCATGTCCCGCCCCTCCGGCACGCAGCTGGGCCGCCGGCCCCCGGCTCCGCAGGCACCCATGTCCCGCCCCTCCGGCACACACCTGGGCCGCCCGCCCTGGCTCTAACAGTGTCACAGGCAGCGCTCGGAGCCGGCCAGCCCGGCGCATGCGCGCAGGAGCGGCCCCGGGGCCGGCGCCTCCGGCCGGTGGAGCTCGGGCAGCGAGGCTCAGCCTCCCTTCGGTGCCGCCTTCCCCTCGCTGAGACCCACGCAGGGTCACCAGTGGCGAAGGCCCAAACGCAAGCACTTGACAAGCTCTGGCCGGGCCCAGGGGTTAACCGGGCCTACGGTGAGGGGCCCACGCCGGCCTTTGGTCTTCTGCTTCAGAATTTGTACCACTTCTGTATTAATTTAATTATTGGGTTGTTTTTTATTCATCTCCTGCACTGAAAACAGAGCCGGATTACCAGATTAATAACCCCCTTAAAAGAGCAGAGGTACCCACAAATAAGAAATAGCAGGGTTTTAATTATTATGTGAATACTTCTTGTTGATTTCTACCAAGATACTAAAGGCTTCTGAATTGACATGTATCAGGAAATTATGGTTTGGGTTTTTTTTAGGTGGAAAGGGTCAGAACAGTTGACCATATCTGCATTAGAGTATGAACCAGCAAGAGATACAAACGAAAACCTAGAGGTTAAGTCTCTCTCCAGAATACTTTCTGGGGTTGCTCCCGTAAAATAGTTTTATTTTATTGTGAAGACCTTGCTCTATTTCATTAAAATCTGGATAAATGAGAAAATTCCTTTCTGAAGGAATTTCTCCAGCAAATAAAATAAATTAATTCCAGAAGGAACTATAAAATTAGAGGCTTTGGGCAGAAACCACAGAACAAAGGTGCAAAGAGCTGGCTCCTCATTCTTAGTGACTACAACACAAGGCTCCACGCAGACCCAGCTAGGGAAGCACATCAAGCACCTGTACTAGCACTCAAATGCTTGGAGATCTCATTTCTAGCCCTTCCAAAAGTGGTCTACAGGCAGGGAGGACAGGGGGACTGCGACCTTTGCTTTTTCATCCACCACCTCCAAGGACAGCTGCTAACAAGAACCAGAAGTCAAACCACAGTCAGGGAAAGAAGAGCAAGAACTCCAGAGTATGCAGATCCCTCAAACACAAAAAATCAAAATCAATTCACAAAGGAAGACAGTCCCCACACATGTGCTTCCCACTGCACATATCCCTCCATCACGAGCAGCTTGGTGGGAAGTAAGAGTTTGCACACAAAGCGAATGCAGACTTGATTAAAGGCCAGAGGAAGTCAGCACCATTCCTTTCACACATCATAAATTGATTTAACCCTGAATCGAGCCGATGGCTAGATAATTTCCACTAAAACCAGAAATGCTAAACCAGCAGCAACACATTTAGTGATCCACTACAGCCAATGCTAAACTCATGGCTGCACATTTTGATCTACAGTCCTAACAATTAACTTCATCTCCTCATGTCTCAGCTGCAGGTGTGTGAAAAGACACCTCAGTCAATAAAGACTCAATTACACACAAAGCTGCAAGTCAACGTTCCCATGTCTGCCCTGCCCAGGCAGTGGGCAATACTGTGAGAAGGATGAAGAAAAGGTCTCATCTTGAAATATATGGGTCAGTCCACATTCCAAAATTAAGACCCCTCACTGAGGAAGCAATCATTTCTTTCAGACTTGCAGAGCTTTTGAAAAACACAGAAGATTTGTTTCAATACCGAAAGAGTTCACAGCAGTCAGCGTGGTAATGGGTTGCTAACTCAAGAGTGTTATTCCACAGGAGAGTCACAGATGAAAAGGAAAATAAAAGCCTAATGGTGTTTAGAGGTCAGCTTAAGTGAAGGAGAAGAAAATAAAATATCACAAGTTCGTGAAGTCAAAACTTCGTAATAGTAATAATATGTTTTTTTAAAAAGAGTGTATTAAAATGTTTTGCCCCATCTTTATGCAGAGATTGTACATAGTTAAAATACTATTTTCCAGGTAAACACATAATAAAACCATTATTCCAAAAGCAACTGAGACATCCTGCATTACAAGGTGTTCTTTTACAAGGCTTCTTTCTTGTTACAGTATTTTCAAGTATTCCAGTCAGGTGAATCAGTCAGTGGTGGAAAAAGCTTCCTGCACTTTTTCTACTGCACTCTCTTTCCCACCCAGTTTCTCCTGGGCATCCATCCAGCTCTTGTTCTGCAAGCACACAAACTCCTGATTTTCTGGATTCTTGGATTTAGAAAGGCCACTTTTTTTTCAGTAGACAAAGGGAAGTGCAAGATGTAGAAGTTCCATGTCCAGCTGTTTACTGGCTTAGTCGGAATCATCACCACAACCATCGCTGCCTTCCAGATCACTGCCGTTCTGTAAAGTAAAATAGGAAATGGTTTATCAGTGTTGCATTTACATCTAGAGAGTCTGACCTAAATCAAAGACATTGACTTGTAGCTCCTCCAGAAGTATAAAAAAATATGGCTGGAACCCAACTTCATGTCTTAGACTCGTCTACTGCAACAAATCTGTGATGGTTAAGAACGCTTCTTGCAGCACAAAACTTGTACACTGGATTACACTCCCTGGCAGAAAAATATTCCTCTCTTTTATAACCGCATGATTACAGCCTGCGGTATGTGGGAAACCTAAATGTGGGAGAAGAGCATGACATGCTGACGTTTAAAGTAAAGTGCTGGTGAGACAAGTTAGCAGGTGTTTTTCCCATGCAAGTCCTTCAAAAGTTAAGTTTGTTACATTATCTAAAGTCAGGATTTGAGAACTGGGTTTGTTTGCTGCAGAGCCTATGTCCAAACTGTAGCACAGATATGCAAGGGCTCACTAATACTTGTTTAAAAATGAAGGCAGCTGTACAAAGTAGTATTAGGGATATACTACACATTAGCAACTTACAAGGACACTGAAGTCTGAATTCCTAAACTGAGAGTCACTCCTTCAGGAGTGAGTCACAGCATGACAAATTTAGGGCAGTTACTTAATTTTTTGAAGCAAGTACTTTGACAGATATGATTGGCACCAAAGGATTTTACAAAGAAAGGCTGACATGGCAACACATCTGCAGTTACTCCTGTTATTCCTCACTGCCACTTGTTGAAAACATATAAACCTCCAAATCCCTGGAATTTAACACTGACAATTTAATATCCTACGACAAAACACATTCTGAGAGCCTCAGACAGTTGTCTTCATGACAGCGAGCACAGCTCATTGAAGTGCAAACAGCCTGCAGAATCTCAGAGGAGTCTGTCATATCATCCCTTATTTATCCTTCCCCAGACAGCCTGTGCTAACTGCAATGCTAAAACTGTATGTGGTCGAGTTTATCTAAAGCAAGCAGACCTGCCTCCTGCTAGCAACTCATCTGTGAACTCGAACCTGTCAGCAGTACATCCTGTCAGCATTATCATCAAGACCCCTGATCTAGGTAAGGACTCTGCACCACATGGTCTCATTGGGTTCCATTTAACCACACTAATGTGGCATTTGTCATAACCTCCTGTCACAAATGTCTTCATACAGCACTATCTTCAGGAAAAAAAACCAACAGCAACCCAAACCCCCAGTTACCACGAGTACAAAAATAACCCTGAGAAATTTCTGGTATCTTGCTTACACTATTCAATGAGGCTGTAAATATTATTTGATGTGTTGAATCTTTCCCATGCTCAAAAAATGGCAGAGACAGGAGTAAACCTAACGTTCTTCAGAGTGAGATCGTTATCTACACAACATAAAGCTAATTTAAGGACTCCATTAAGTGAAAAAAGGTCATTATTTCCTCCTGAGTAGCACTACACTAAAGTTTTAGCCCTGCCCTTAACTTGTCCCTCAAAGATCTACCAGCCCTCTGACCAAGAGGGGATTTAATCAGTATTTAGAAGTATCTGAGGGCTGGGGGTCAGGAGTGGGAGAGGGACAGGCTCTGCGTATTTGCTCCCTGGGATAGGACAAGGCACAATGGATGGAAGCTGCAGCACAGGAGGTTCCGCCTCAGCACAAGGGGGAACTTCTTTCCTGTAAGGGTCCCAGAGCACTAGAACAGGCTGCTTACAGAGGCTGTGGAGTCTTCTTCTCTGAAGACTTTCAAGGCCCACCTGGATGTGTTCCTGTGTGACCTGAACTAGATTGTCTGGTCCTGCTCTGTCAGGGGGGTTGGACTTGATGATCTCTTTGGGTCCCTTCCATCCCCTGACATCCTTCGAGCCTGTGATTCCACTATCATCAAGTGCACAAAGATGGAAAATAACAATTCATCTTCCATGGCACATTCACAGGAAAGCAAAAATGTTACCAAGCAAAGAGCCACTCCACTGGGACAGGAGTTTGATAAAATAATCATTGCAATTATTACCTTGGAATTTTTGTTGTTAGCTTGCATTTCAACAGCAGATGAGCTGAAATCATGAATGGAGAGGGTGTTTAGCCAGTTTGCCATGGACTTCTCCTCCTTTTCTGTGTTGATAATGGTAGGATAAATATACTGCTCTTTGAAAACAGCAATCTTCTCCTCCTCCTGCGTCCACTCGAGTGGCTCATGCAGCCCATCATTCCCAAAACGCCGGTTGTACTTTTCAAAGTGTACTCTTTCCAACACCAGCCCAAGTCCAGGGGCCTTGGGGACATCTACTTTCTCCTCTCCCCAGCTGCGCTCTATGATGGACTCAGCAGCATAGCCCTTCACAATAGCTATCACCAGCCCAATCATCTTCCTTATCTGGTGCATCATGAAACTCTGACCTTTCACTCTGATCACTGCAAATTCGATGCTTTCCCTCACAAAGGGCTCTCCGCAGTACATCTCCATGATGTACCGCTTGGCGCTGGGGTCCTTGGGTCCCTTCTGGGATGTGAAGTTGTGGAAGTTGTGTGTTCCTTTATAGCATGCAAGCAGTTTATTGACTTTTTCAAGGGTCTCTCTGTCCAGTCGGTAAGCCTCTTCTTGCACATCATGGTCTTTATGGGCAAAGGCAAACGTTGGCAGCATGTAAGAGTAGGTTCTGGCGTCGCATTTGTTTTTGGAATTGAATCCCCCAGTGACTCTCTTCAGACCTTGTTTTAAAAATGACATTAGGTTTTTGAATCAGTAGGTTGCAACCATTCCTGTGCTCTCACTCCTACCAACAGGAATAAGTAAAGCACATCAAAAGACAATTTTATTTTGTAGGACTCTACTTTCAAACTAACAGAAATATCTGGATTTACGAAATGAAAACTGCTTATGAGTAAAATCAGAATGGCAAGGGAAAGACTTTGTGCAGGAGAAAGCTCCTGTTTGAAAACATTTTCCCTGCCCATTCCAGTATCCTTACCCAGAATTCTGATGTGAGAAGGAAGATGGTTATTGATCTTTTCTAAGATGTCATCTATTAGCCTGACCTTTAGCGACACAATCTGTCCAGCTGCAGACACACCCTATAAAAACCACAGAACACACAAACACACAATTATGTACCTTGGAAGCTCTGGGATAGCACTTGTAGAACTGAAATAGCTGAAGGACAAGTTTATTCCTTTTTCACACTGGTCATTTCAGGCTGAAGCGAGGCAAAGGCAAGGCCACAGGCAGAAATCCAAGGCAGAGTACTCCTGGGAGACCTGCTGGTGCTGTATAGCCATAGCACACCTTGGCACTCCCTTCCACGACATCTCACTGCATTTGACTGCTCTTAAGTAAAGCACCAACAGAAATTACTTATATGCAAGATTAGCCACAAACTCAGTCCAGACTTAGACCCCTGCTGCAGCAGGCTTGAAAGCAATGAGATGCAGCACATCAACCAGGCAGCAACAGCGAGGAGAAGGAGCAGCAGGTTAGCAGGATGAAACAGAGGAATGTGACAGAAACACGAAGTCTAGGTATGAAGCATCAGCTTCACAAACACCATCTAATCAATATCCTGCACTTCACAAATATTTGCTTGTAAGCTTAGCAGTTAATGAAAGGAGAAGTTCCAAGCAACATTCTCTGTATCTGCTAGTGGATCTCACTCTAGACAATGCTTTACCAGTCAATGCCAGTAGCACTGCCAGGAGTAGAAGAGTTTATGAGAGCACAGACACTAAGGTACCTTATCTGTTCGAGCACAACGCTGAAAAGACATTTTCTTCATATCTTCCCCATGGTTTTCTGGAATGCAGCCTGACTGAACAAGAGCTGAAACTAAGTCATCTTCAATTGTCTTGAACTGTGATGATCCCTGGTTTCTCTTAAAGAAGACAGTAAAATTAAGTAATAGAACAAACAGTAACAACTGAGTAACTGAATGTGGCAAAAATTTCGTTAATCATTGTCCTGAAATATTTTAGAAGTCCTCCCCTTCACAGTCCTAAAAGCATTGCCATTCTCTAACAAAACTAACTGTTCTCTACCAGAGTGCTTATGAAGCTTTTACACTCCAATTTACCTTTGGCTGTTATTGCAAGTAAAGGATGATTTCTAATTTCACTTATACAATAGAACTTTTTGACGATTCCTTCATCTGCATGAAACAGCACCCATGAAACACCAATGCCTGCAAGTCAACAGCTGCCCCCACACCCAGCCTCCACAAATTCTGTTTCTAGTGTTCGATTGGGGTTGCTGTGCTCAGTTCACCTGAGCTATTGTATAATGGGTTTCTCCAGTGACTTCTGCACAATGCCATTTGTGTGCAAGGCACACACTCCACACGCACCATTCCACGAAGAGAGCAGTAAAGTTGGCAGGCACTTACACAAATGTGCCCACAAACATCAGGTTTGCCGCTGTCGAACAAATCTATTTTGCTGCGTAAGCATGAAAGCCTCCTGTCCCTGTCTGCGTGCAATCGCATCAGTTATCCCGTGGAGCTTTTAAAGGCCACTTGAAGAGTGTGCACCGAGAGGACCACCAGATGGAGCAAGATCATCCTCCTGCTGCCAGTAGTGGGTGCCGCAGGCAGCTCCACTGCCGCTCTAACAAAGCAGCATCCCCTTCCTTTCACAGGCAAACCTCCCAAGTTTTCCTGGTTTTAAGCTGCTACAAGCCTCCCCAGTAGAATGCATCAGAAAAAGAAGAATTTAAAAGGTCTTCAAGCACAGATAGTATTTTTACAGAGACAGCTGACCCTCGAAATAAAGGTCTTTCATTCAAACAGGCAGCTCAATTCTCTGTAATCTGCATGTAATGAGACACCTTCAGGCCTAACCTGTAAGAACCTTCGCTAATTGTTTTGAAATGTAAAGCTTCAACTAGAAGCTGGATCACTGGTCAGAAGAGGAGCACTGGACAGCATCTCAGATTTTGACAGAACTGCAGTGCCCATGATCCAGTCTCAAGAGCCTCGTCTGCAGCAGCTTGTGAAGGATCATTTTCTAATGCTCTACACTGAAGGCAGACTCCCTAGAATCACCAAATCCCTGAGATGTACCACTGACTATTTTTATTCAAGTTACTACCAAGCCGTTTCAATACAAGCATGCACTGCTCCTGCCCCAGCTTTTCAAGCTGCAACATCTTCCCTACTCATTCAACTAAGACAACAGTTACAAAGCTAAAATAAATAAATAAACCAGGCCAAGTCGCTTTGCCAAGCCACATACTTGCATCCCATGGTAGCCTTTCCCTGAGTATGCCATCAACAACACAATCTTCCTTTTGGGTGACTTTTTATTCTGATCCTCTGAATCCTCCTCATCTGCACCCGTCTTCAACCTTTTGTTTTGATGCCCATTTTCTTCCAGCCTTTCAACCACCTCACTGCAGCTGTTCAGTCTCTTCGTCTGGCTGGCAACCGCTGCTTTCAGATCCTCAGCCATTGCGAAAGCCTGCGAGGGACGGAACGGCAGACAAGACTCAGCGATGAACGAGGCGGGAAGTGACAGCTGCACCCCTGAGGCAGCAGAGGGGGCATCCTGGGGTGTCTAACAGGAAGCAGGCGCAGCGTCCCCTTCCTGCTCCCTCCTAGGCCGTGTCCCCTCCTGAGGCTGCTGCCGCCGCTCACTGGAGGAGATGGGAGGCAGGGCCCGCAGAGCCCGGAATACACTGCAGCCCTGAGCCCGCAGCCCAGCGCGCCTGCCGGGAAGAGCGCTAGTGCGAGGAAGGGGCGAAGCGCCTGCCGGGAAGAGCGCTAGTGCGAGGAAGGGGCGAAGCGCCTGCCGGGAAGAGCGCTAGTGCGAGGAAGGGGCGAAGCGAGGCAGCTCCCCCCGCGGCCTGCCTACCCTCTCCCACCTCCCCAACGCGAGCGGCAGAGCCCGGCGTGTACGCACTCTGCGCAGCCGGCTCCGAGGCCCGCCGCACGCCGCGTTCCCCGGGGCAGAGACGCCGCAGCCTAAAACCCTGAGTCCCCACCGCAGCCGCAGCATCGTCCCCAGGGTCCTCCGGGCGAAGCGGGACAGAGCGCAGCCACCGCAGCCCCGGCCCCAGGCCTCCCGCCGCCACTTACACGGCGCTGCGCAGCCACCGCACGGCGCAGGCGCCACGGAGACGCCTGCCAGCCTACGGCAGCCGCGCAGGGACACGCCGCGGCTGTGCCGCTCGGAGGGTGGCGCTGCAGGTGCGTTCAGGCCGAGCGGGGCCCTGCACGCCTGGGTTAGGAGGTGTCTGCTGCGCCTCCCTGCGCGGGGGTGGAGATCCTCTCCGTAAGGGCGTCCGAAGGGCCGCGGATGGGACGGAGCACTCCTTTGAGGGGAGAAGCAAACGTGTTCGTATGTGTGTCACAGCCCGGTCCTTTGGTTCCCGGCCTTGGAGACAGGCAGGCCCTCGCTGGGCCATGGGGCTTGGCAAGCAGATCTTTCTGTGAGCCGTGGAAAGGGCCGACAGGGTGACCCCGGCTCTGCTCGGGGCTTTCCAGCCGACAGATAGGCGCTGAAGCCGTGTGGCTCGGGCCGCCGCTGGGTGTGCGGGGGCACGGAGCAGGGACACTGTGCCCGGCCCGCACAGCGGCTCTCGGGAGCCGGCACAGGCGGAGAGCAGGGAATACGCTGCAGGGAGCAGGCAAACTGAGGAGTGCATCCCTGTGGTGAATATTAACAGTGGAACTAAAGCAGTCTCTTCTTCCCTTGCAAGAACTGGCGCTGTCGAGAGCACGGCGAGGCGAGGACGAGAAGTGGGAGCCGCACTCGGCAGGACAGCGCAGGTCTGTCGTTAGCATCTCCTGCTTCCTTTCCCAGAGGCACGGTCCCTGTCCCTTCCTCTCCACGCAGCTTCTGCGTGTGCCATTATCAAGCAGAGGCACCTACGGTTTGGTTTTCCTGTCAGGTTTTCCTCCAGCCGGCTTGTGGAGCAACCATTGTGCTCCTGCCTCCTGCAGAGAGTTCTTTGTGCGCTTCCTGGGAGAGCTGAGTATAACAGGCAACCTTATCAGGCAGCAGCATGCAGCTCCCGAGGAGCCGAACGCACCTGGGAACTCCTTTGTCCTGCTGTGAGCTTCAGTGCCGTGTAGGATGGAGCTAGCCAGACGGGACATGGGTGCCTGCCACGCTGTGAGATTAGAGTAAGAGCTCCACTTACTCATTCAGATGGAAAATGGAAGGGTTGACGTCTCCCAGCAGGCCAGATGATCAAGCACAGCCTTGTTATTTCTGCTAATATGGGGAAGAAATGCAGCACGTCCTTTGTTTGTTTTTTTTTAACTGACACTTAGGAGTTATTTCAGTAGCGGAATGGGGCAAGCAGAAGATGTATCACAGAGTGCCAGCTGCACTTTGTTTAGAGAAGTGATAAAGGACACAGAGCAGCGCTGCTGCCAGGGGAAACGGCAATACAAACTTTTCTATCTCTTCAACCAGGGCCTCTGGATCTATTTTTTTTTTTGCCTTATTTCCATGGGAAGTGAAGATCATGTAGTCACACTGCCTGTCTGTCCACCACCAACACTTCTCCCTCCCTGCTGTGATTTCTGAATTTGGCTCAGTTCAGCTAAATCTGAGAGTGAAGAAGGTCCCAGGTGATAACAGAAAAACAGTGGTAGGATGAGAGAAAGACTTACACATATCTCCTGAGGGAAAAGCCTTCAGCATCCCAGTCCTTTAGCCCTTCCAAGAGCAGCAAGGGAGCTTCAAAACAGGTAGCAAAAGCCAGGATTAGATCACAGGGTTCTTTGCTGTCTGCATGAGGAGCAGAATGTTCCATGTGTGTTTGGCAGGACTGGTGAAATGATGCTGAATGGCACATGTTTGGCCTTAGTTGAGAGCACTGTCAAGTTTGCTCATCAGTGAAATCAGCCTTGGAAAATCTCTCTAGGTGTGAGTGCAGATGAGGAGCAGGGGAGCTGCAGGATGGGGTTCAGGCACAGCCACCTTCTGAGGTATAGTAATTCTGTTTTCCTAATGACATCGGCATCAATCCTTGCCCAAAATTAGGTCCTAAGAGCTTCAGAGCTTCTCTGAAGGCAGTTTCTGGTTGCATCAGCAGCAGAGAGCAAATGCTGAGAAGCAGCCAAAGCCATTGGCTCCACAGGCTGTAGGTCTGCAGTGTGTTGCTTTGTGCACTGCAGACTTAGGAATGAGTTTTTGGGGCGCACGCTCTTCTTGCACCACATCTTTGGATCTGAGCCACATTGTGGACACAGCCAGTCATGCTAAACAACACAAGAGGTGTCCAGCTCCCAGGGATCTCCAATAAGTAGGATCTGGGTCTTAGTGAGGGCTCATGAAGAACAACCATGAACATGTGGATGCTCACTTTCTGTCCACAGTAAAGGCACAACTTGTGTTTGACATGACTCAGTCAGGCTCACTGTTAGACATACATCATTTAACATCCTTTGGGAAACCATCCCAATCCCCTGCCAGGCTTCAGCTCCCAGGAGCGGCATTGGTTCAGACTCTATTGTCCCTAAAAATGTTTTTTTTAAAGAGCAGAAATGTCCCAGAGAAGTTTTCATCCCTGCACTACGTGCCATTCCTCATCTAGGGAATGGCACCCACCAGCAGCACTACATTTATGGTAACAAATTTAAATAAACCCAGCTGCTAGGATTTGGCTGGAGAGCCTTAGCTCCTGCCCCACAAAGCCTGGGTGGCACACTGCCTCCCTGCCACACAGCCCTTCCTCCTCTCCTGCAAAACCCCTTGAGCCATCGCAGCTTGCACTGATCACCTCAGGTGAGCAGGACCAGCAGCCAGGAGTGTGCTGCTGCAGGAGGGGAAGGCAGTGCCAGGTGAAAGAGTGCAGAGCTAAAGCATGCTGTGAAGGAGTTAACTCCTCACCAAACAAAGCTTCTCTAGAGCTGGTTACCAGAAGTGGAGTACTTGATCCTTGTATTGCTTTGGTTCAACACACACCCACCCATTTCTGCTTCCTTGATGTCACTAAGCCACCTCTGATCTTTCAGAGTTGAATGAGCATGTTTTTGCTGACGTACTTACCAACGACTAAATATAAACTGTGGGAAGGAAGCCAATTGCCCTGGAAGAATTGCTTGGGTTTGCTTTCTTCTAGAATCAACATCAGTATAACCTCACAGCCAACGTCTAGAAAGTTATGAAATTTTCACTGGCGCTTTTAAACTGTTCAGGCCTCATGGTTTAGTGCTTTTAGGAGAGGCTGTTTATTGCTGTTGTCCTTAGCATCTTCCCAGCTAGCACTTTCCCCCCTTTGCTCTGCTGCCTATGACAGAGTCCCATGGATTCAGCTGAGTATTCACTTACCCACATGCAACACACTGGGGTCCATCTTTCATTTGGCTGCAAGTTTTCCATCTTAACCTTTAAACTTCTTCACAGGCAGCTTCAAACAAAACCCTTCCCCTTCAGCATCAGAAACTTGTGTATATGTTCTTTACCACAATTCCACGTCATGGAGTAAACACAAGAGGTTTTTCCACAAAAGAGGGCTTTACATGTTGAATTCCACCAAAAAAACCCCAACCAAAAAAACCCCCCCAAAAAAAAAAAAAACCCAAAAAAAAAAACACCAAAAACCAACCCACAAGACCCCAACCATCCCCCCAAGAATGAAGATCCAAATATGCTGAGCTGCCAGACCTCAAGCCACACTAGCATTTAGATTTATTTCACTCTGCCCAGCTGTCCAAAGGCTGCCACAGGGTCTTGCCTAGGTTGTACCACCATGATGTTTTAAGTTGCATTTAAGTTATGGACAACCACCTTTAAGGGCAATAAAGCTGGGGAAGGGTCTAGAGAACAGGTCTTGTGAGGAGCAGCTGAGGGGGACTGAGCTTGTTAAGTCTGGAGAAAAAGGCTGGAGAGACCTCATTGCTCTCTCCAACTACCTGGAAAGAGAGTGGAACCAGGCAGGGGGCAGTCTCATCTCTTCTAGTAATAAGTGATGGAGGAGACAAAATGGTCTCAAGTTGCTCGAGGAGTGGTTTAAGTTGGAGATCAAAACCTTCTTCACTGAAAGGGTTCACAAACGCTGGAACAGGCTCGCCAGGGAGGTGGTTGAATTCCTATCCCTGGAGGGGTTTAAGAGATGCTGAGGTTTAGCAGTGGGTTTTACTAGACACCATGATCTTAAAGGTCTTTTCCAACTAAAATGATTGTTGTTCTAATTGCAGCTTCTCGGTGTGGTTCCCAGCACTGATGCCACCGCTGTGGGACAGCTCTGCAGGGAGAGGGAAGTGAGGCTGCTTGTGCCCGAGTCAAAGCGTGCAGAGCCCAGGATTCCAGGCAGGACTGTTCTCACGGAGCAGACAGGTGGTGGCCAGCTCCCTGCGGTGGGAAAGGCAGGGGGGCAGGAAACACAAATTATAAATAGGGTTGAGCAAGAAAAAAAAACCAACCACAATTCCAGCGCACGGTAAATTGAGATTTAGCAACAGAGCCTTTCCTTACACAGCCACAACAGAGGCACAGAGCTGTGGGGGGTGGTACTGAGTCACGCAGGGCCTGTTGGGCAGTGCTGTCCCCAGGGGTGTTCATGGCCAACAACAACAGGCACAGTCCAGCAATTGGAATTTTGGGAAACGTTTGCTGGAATGGTGGTATTGAGCTCCTGAAAGTTAACACCTCTGTTGCTGAAGCTGCTCCAGGAGTGGAAGGACTGGACTAATGAGTGCAGGGCAACTCTCATCATCTGAGATGCAGAGCTTAGATTTCCATCCAGGAGAGCACGGACTACAAGTGTGTTTTGCAACCAAAACCATGACAAAAGGGGACCTAGAGGAAGGCTGGGAAGGGACTGTTCAGAAGGGCTTACAGCAATAAGGCCAAGGGGCAATGGTTTTAAACTAGAGCCCAGTAGATTAGGTTGAACAGTAGGAGGAAGTTCTTCACAATGAAAGTAGTGAAATACTGGAACTGGTTGCCCAGAGATGAAGTGGAGGCCCCATGTCTGTAGACATTCAAGGTGGGGCCCTGAGCAACCTCATCTAGTTAAAGATGTCTCCCTCTCTGGAGATACTGAAGAGCAGTCTGGATGCATTCAGGTGCGATCTGCTCTGGGTGATGGAGGCTGCACCAGATGAGCTTTCGAGGTCAAGCTGATCTTGCACACATTGAAACGTGAGGGAAATTCAAGTGTCTGTAGCTCCTTGGAGGGGAAAGAGCTCCTGGTTCTTTTAAAAGCAGCAAGAAGGGAGCACAGCCAGTGTCACAGGGGCAGATGAACCAGTGCCTACAGCTCCCACCAAGACACTGGCTTCAACTTTTCCAAACTGAAGTTTCCTCTGTGGACTTAGGGTAACGTAGCTTGTTCTACCCCAGGCTTCGCCCTCTGTGAAGAGGGATTAAGAGCATTTTACCACCTGAAAGTTACAGCTGGCAGAAGAACCAAACACATTAAATATCTTAACCTGGATACTGCACTAAGGGGACTTACCAAGTACAAGCCACTAACAATTTCAAATCGATTTTATTCTCTTAAATTGGTGTTGTACAGTTTAAAGCCCAAAAAAAAAAAAAAAAAGGTCACACAAAAACACAAATAAAAAAAACATGTTGACAAAGTATCAAGCATTACCTTATAAAGAACAACATCAACATCATCATCATCCTCTCTCACAAACCTGAAGATCCATGTTTATCAGACTGAGGTTTCTTGAAATCTCTTAAAAGACACTAGACACGAACGCTGCAACAGTAACAAAGCCATGACAACAGCAGGCGGACTACACTAGCAACTTCAACGAGGTTGGGGAGTTCGTTTTTGGGGAGTTCTTTTT